>NIJG01000017.1:813167-838728 GCA_002201625.1 Euglossa dilemma | reverse complement strand
TCGCGAGGCTCGCGAAACTGTTTGCCCGCCGTTCGGCGAAATATCTCGAGCTGAAGATGTGGAGAAACAATCTCGACCGGTGTTTCGAGGAGGCCGAAAGCGGCGGCCGCGAGAGAATTCACTCTTGCCGACCTGTCGTCGGAAAAAACATCCCCGATTTGCCTGTTCGCGGCTCTCCTCCTCGGCCGTTGCTCGTGCAAACAATGGCGACACGCGTGGTAAGCTCAAACAGAGACCGAGTTAGCGCATGAGCTACTTTCGTTTGCGCTGCTTCGATGGGACCTCATGGTCGAGGTTCGGTTGCCACGTGCCTCAGAACCGGTTCCATTCCGTTCCAGGGAATCGCTCTCCTCGAGGTTGGAGGTCCTTCCGCGGCACTCCGTTGAAAAAATACTCCAGTGTATCCTGTTTCCGAGCAAACCTCCCCACGATCGACCTTTCCACGCTTCCCTCTCGCCCCTCCGACCGACCTCGCTCCTCAGGGAGTCGAGACAAACCCGAGAGGGTTGTTAAACATCGCTCCTCTGTTTGGCAAACGAATGTTTTCTCGGATTTTCGAGAGGTATGCGTGCGGTTTTTCGACCTTGTTTGATGTTTGGTTTTGCTTTTGACTGGACCTGTGTGAGGATCCTTGGCGAAAGAGGGGATCAAAGGGATTGTTAAGTGGGATACGTGTTTGAGGGCCTTGCGTTTCTCTTTTTCCCTCGCCGCCATTTCGACTCTCCTCTTCTCGGCAAATATTCCGGTATCTCGTGGTTATTTAAGAAATTACCACGAGGAATTTGGGAATAAATTTTTTCGGTCAAAGTATTTTCAGGGTATCCACGAAGACCTCGAATTCGACATTCCTTGAATTATCGAGCAACGATTTCACGTTCACCGGTTTATTCGTTTATCCCCGATCCTCGAGTCGACTCGTTAAACTTTTTGTTCGAAATGTAATAATTTCTTAATGACGAGGTTGTCTCAAACGAGGTAATTAACGTAATTAATGAAAATGCAATTTATCATCGGTTTTCGAGAACACAGCGTCGCGTTATAAATATTCCATTCGAAACGACAACGTTATATCGGATGGAAGTTTTTATAACGATCGCCGTATAATTTGCTTTCGTATAAAATTAATAAATATTAAACACCGCAACGCGGCGGTGATAGGGAGATTCCGAAGAATGGAAGGCAATTTAGGATAATGAAATCGATGCAACGTTGGCCATTTACATCGAGAAGAAACGCGAAGAAAAGGAACGTTCATGCGCATTACCGTTGTTACGTTTCGGTCTTTAAATATTCAATGATTTCTAACGACAGATTATTATCGACTTTCGATTACCATCGTCGACGCGTTCGAATCGAGACGGAAAATTTTCCATTGCCCGCTATCTTGTCCTATATATCGACCATTCGAAATTAAATACCCCGGACGTACGTCATCGGTCGAACAAAAATTTCGCGCCGAGCAAACTCGCCTCTATTCACGCGGAAACAACCCCCGAAAGTAATTGGAAAGTCGCGAGAGGGTAGGGACGTTCGCATTTAATCGACGGCGTGCCGTGGTATCCGGTTTCCACGGTACGTAAAAAGATGGACGGATAAGGGAGCTCAATAATAAAATAATGGCACCGGCACGCGATCCATGGGGTATCCATGGTCGCGTGCGCGACCGGTCCGTGCCCCGTAGCAAATTATTTCTTCGTTTCACGTGCGAGCAGACTCTTTATCGGGGGATGATCTACCGTGATCGAGGTGAAATTACATCGACTACCCCACAGGTGCTATTCACGGGGATGATAGATTCCTCCGCGACCGAAGAAATAAAGCCCCCGTTTCTTCGCTTCCATTCAACTCGCTCGAATATCGCTGTTTCGTTATCAATTTTCGTCATCTGAATTTCACGCTGAAATAGGGTAAGGTGGAAAAATCTACAATTTTATCGCAGTCGATCGAGCAATCGATGCATTATTAACAGACATGTGTCACCAACTACGACATTTGTCGATTCGTATGCGATACGAGCACCTTTAAAGTTCACACGACGCGTGTCGTATGAAAAATAACGAGATTTCAAAAATTTTACGATTTCTTGATATTCGAATATCTATTTTCTCGGTTGTATCCTTGTAATTTTAATAATTTTTAATTTTAATAAGGGTTGAAATTATTTCTATTCGATTACCGATTAACGCTAGAGCTATCGATTTTTNAATTTTAATAAGGGTTGAAATTATTTCTATTCGATTACCGATTAACGCTAGAGCTATCGATTTTTAACCAAAACAATGGCAGACATATATAATAGTAATTTTCATCGCTAATTTCTTTTTTTAATCATAGCAAAAAGGACAATTCCGAGACAATTTCGACTGGGCTAGACTTAGATCTAGCGTTGAAATTCATGGCAACTTCCTAGATCGCACGGGGATCCGTTAGATGCGAGCGTATTCGCGAGAAACTGTTGGTGAATAAATATCCATTAGCGACAAATAAATTTTTCATCGTTCTCACGATCAGGAACGCGATCGTAAAGTCTGCGTGTGCCAGCAAATTACCCGCGGCGCTGGTTATTACCCTAAATTGAATATACAAAAGCAGCTGCCACGATGCAACGCCGGCAGGAAGTAGCCGAGTAGCTACCCCTCGAGTGTACTCTGCTCCGCTTCATACATGATATTGGAATCCCTCCGACGGAATCTCGTTTCCCGGAGTCTCGTTTACCGAGACTCTCATTAAACATTCGCATAAATCTGCTCCTTTCTGCCCGGGATCGCGAGTTTTCTTTCCGCGCCGCGTCTCGCGACATGATACCTTCCTTTTTCCTTCTCGCGATATTCTATCATCTTCTATTTCCTTTAAGTTTTTTGGACAATCCATACTCGAAATGGCAAAGTATATAATTCAACGAAGACATTTCAAGCTTTTATCGAGTATCGCGAATTATTTTTATTTATTTCTGTGCGTTTCGAGGATGTTGTTTGAATTGGAGGGTTGAATAAAATAACCGAAATCGATGGCTTTTTTGATTTAACTTAAATCGTTTTCGATGTTTTTACGAGATCCACTAAAGAAATAACGAAATTTCGGAATGACACGTTTGGATAGGACGAGAGCTGCGGCTGCCAGAGCCTTAATAAGTGGAGAAGTTTCTTTTATAGACCGAGTTTAATATTGTGCCTTTATGAGAGTATCGTTTAATTTATATACCTCGGTGAAAAAAGTTCCAGTGTAAATATGAATTTTTCATAAAGGGAACGGGAGTGAAGTTTAATTTTGAGATATACCATTAGCGCGCGAATCGGTGGAGCTTAATTTATTAGCACACATATTGCTACTTTTATTAAAACATGCAGATGCTGGGAGGTAATTGAAAATTCCAGTTGACCCGGGCGCGCGCGCTTATAAACAAATTTCGCTTCGGTTGAAAAAGAACGGGGCCGTTGATCGAAACAACGAACCAACAGCGAAATGAACTTTTAATCCGAGGTTCGAAGTACGTTTAACGATTAACGATCAACCGGCCGAGTAACGCGATACTCGTCTCGTTGCCTCCGAGTTCGTAGCTCGAAAACCAAATTAACGAATATTTTTCCCTCGTTACCTTACGTAACATCGGATAACTAGCCTGAAAAACTCGTCGATTTTCCAAGCACCGATTCCACGATGACGAGACCTTTACTTCAAAAAATTTTACTTCCAAAAATCTTACTTCCTTATTACCTAAAAATTCGTAGAAATTCGACAGGTTAGTCTTCGATGCAACGCAAAGTCTCGAATTTTCACGGCAACCACTTATTTTTCGACGACCCTGCCGATTTACCCGAAATAAGCGTTCCCGCAAAAGGTCGGCTCCTTGAAGATTTTCGCGGATCGGAGCCTAGGGGGTGGTCGTCGCAGCCGCCATTAACCAGCGAAAATTGCGCGCCGGGATGCACGGTAGCCGGGTAATTAAGTAATTAACGATCTTGATGCGCCAGGTGCTGTCTTTAGTCGGCGAGCAGCGACTAGTTTTACGCTCGGCGAGCGGCGATTTCTAATGTAAACGAGAGCAACGCTAATTGGAAGCTTCGTAACACGTGCCAAGCTACATCCGAGAAGTGTCATTACGGAATTGCTGAAGTCGCAAGCCAGTTCTCCGATAGTCCGCCACTTAGAAGTCCCGGAGAATTCCCCAGGCCCATTACTACTGTTTGCTCGGTAAAATTACGGAAACTTATTCTCGTCCTTCTGCGTTTCCTTACTTCTTACCCCCTCCCCCCTGCAACCCTTCGTCGTTCCTTCGATCCTTTATACTTTCTCCGTGGATCCCTCGGATTTTCGTCCTCTTTGTTCACCCTTTTGTCTCTTATCGGATCGAACCTCTTCCTTTTTCTCTCTCTCTCTCTCTTCGCCGGCGTATCGCTTGTTTTCCCAGGATTTCATCGCACTCGTCGATTCGTTCGTTTTCTCGGTTTCGTCCCCCTTTCTCGGGCGAATCTGGTCCGCTTCGTTTGCTCAATCGATATAACAAAGTGCCAATTAAGCGGTCGCTGAAACTTTCCGACGATAATGAGGAGGAAAATTAGAGAGGACAGGGTAAGGTTGTAATAAGCAGCCTGGGGGATACTTTTTGATGCAATTAGGGCTGCGACGATGGGCTTAACGGGTGCGGGGGCTATTAAGCGTTGACCGGTGACGAGGTCCTTCGAAGAATTAATCCCGTGGATTCGCAGGGGTGGAACTTTTTCTTCCGAGTGGGCCAAATTCGTTCTGCTTTCGAGTAATCGCCGTAAATAAACCGGATATATCGGAGGAAACAACTGACAGAAACTGGATACCTTTGGATATACGGTTATATATACGATTCCTAGCGTTCTTCGAACAAAAAGAAAAAAAGGAAATTTTCGTAAATATATCAGAAATGATTTTCCTCTTTGATTGCTTTGAAAGAAAGTTGACTTTCGACATCCAGTTATCTCGAGAGGGAAACTTTTCATTTGTGTTTCTTTTCCCTTAAATATGCCTCGTTTAGGGAGGAAAGTACGTTCGATCTCGAACCACTAATTCGATTAGGAGTCGGAGGGTTAATTGATAGGGTCAACGTGGCCGAGAGTTGGAAACTACCCTCTTCGTCGTTACGTCCCCAACGAATCGCTGTTTAAAACTCCGTTGGAAACGGGGACGCGAGAGGTCGACTTTGCGAATGTCGATAATTAGATATACGGCCAGATTCAAGAGTCAGCTGATTGCAGACGGAAATTCCAGGTCAGATCTCGTTCTCCGCGCGACCGTAGTTTTGAAAGTAAACGTGGAAACTCGATACTCGCTGCGACATTTCTTCAACCCCTCGGCGACGGTCGTTCGGATAATTTATTTGGTAAATAAGTTTCCTTATCCCGTCGCCGAGTTAATTGCCACGCGGGAGAATCGGATTTGCTAATTAACAAATGCCACATGCGCACGGGATATTAATTAATTTTCGAACGTCGCTCCGTGAATAGGTTACATCGGGAACGTTGCAATTGTTGACTGGCTAGTTCTCGATAATTAACGGGCACCGATTGAAAACTGCGTTTTACGCTTGTCGCCTGTGGATTTGTCGCGATTTAAATTAGCGAGAAAAATTTCTGCCTCGAAACTCGAACGTTAATTCGAGAAATCGCATTCGCGTATACTGGAAGATCTGAGAAGCAGCTGAATCCGCGCAGGCGATTAAACTCGCGACGCAGCAGAGGTCGATGTCGTTGGTAATTATTTGAGAAAAAGGAAGGTATCGGAATAACGACTGGAGGGAGGGATCGAAATGGAGTTTATGTAACCCATAAATCCTCGTGGAACGACGAGGGAACGAATGCGGTGGCAGGGAGACAGATAGAGGCTGGTTTCGTGGAAGCTACCGAAAGGAAATCGGCAAGCTCGTTAAAAACGTGTCGTCGGGCTCGTATACAGGTGTCGTTGCATTTTAAGGAGCTTCTTGTCGCGGGCGAGATGCCATCGATAAACGGAGCCGTCGGTGATTTCTTATCCGGGCGAGCGATCGCGGCCGAATACCAAATGGCGAACAAAGCATTCGGATTATTCCGTCGTTCCTGGCCCGTGAACCCTAATTGTGGTTCCCATGGTGCTCGAAAACATACCGCCAAGTCATCGAGAATGAGTTTCGTCCGGCGGAAGGAATCCGACGCGCATGGCTACGTACAGAACGAACCGAGACGATCGGATCGGCCCTCAACGAGGCCCTTGTCAGAAGATTAATCGTCCTCCGGGGCCACGAGATGCGACCAGAGTTTTCATTAAATTCTTCATTAAATTCTCCATTAAATTTTTCATTAAATTCGCTCGCCGCGTCGCCATTATTCTCGTTACGGCTTTGTCTCGGTGTGTACGTCGCGAACGTTCCCCGAGATTGGTATAGGTAGCCATACCTCGACGCTTCAAATTGATTTCTACCTTTTTCGCGTAGATAAGATTTTTATTTCGCTCGCTCGGATTTAGGGTACAGCGCGGACCCCGTCGATGCTCGAATTATATCGCTCCCTCGAGTTTCCGACGAGAATCCCCGTCGTCTGTTTAGACAGCTGGTAATTGGAATAATTAGGCGAGAATCGTTGCTCGTGCTATTAATTGCAACGAGTTAATTATCCCGCAAAAGTCCGACAGATTAATCGTGTTCAAGTGTATCAAAAATATATCGTTTGATTTTTAAAGTATTTTAGAAAACAGCAAATGGTTTCCATTTATAACAATTTTTATACGATTTTTAGCAACACGCTTGTACGATGATTCTCGCGATGAAATTTCGACAAACGGATTGTGTTTCGTTTTGTTTTTCATTAGTTTAAAAAATACTCGTTAATACACGGGACCAGCCATTTCGTTATTTACTATCCCGAACACGTTTATTTAGAAACGACGTAACGATAACTGATCAAACAATAATTTGGGTCACTGTGGACCACGCAAAATACGAAAAATTTCGCGTTTATTAATCTCGTATTATCGAATTACCGATTACACGAACCTCGATATATCCGCGAAAATAATTTCCACTAGGAAAGCTTTCCCGTCGACGATTTGATATCGTTGTTGATATCAGTCGCGAGAAAGGAGGGTAGAAAAGGAAGAAGTAACGCATGGAATTAGGCGAGAAAGGTTGGAAAAATTCGTAGCAAAGGCGTAGCAGGGTGCGAAGAAAACGGGGGTGTCGGAATCAATTTGTATCATCCAGCCACCGCTGGCGACGAATGCGCGACATTCATTAGGGGTAGCTATTCGGCGGAGGGGTTGGTTGCTCTCTTCATTGAAAGTCGGAGCATGCGGCGCGGAAAATAAAGCCGGCCGTGACGTAAAACCCGGGACTTTCGAACACGCTTTTTACCACCCCGTGGCACCCGGTGCCGGCGTTACGAGCTCCGCGCGGATCCCGCGATGAATTTTCACTTCCGGCCCGCTCGGAGGCCGGTTCAAAGGTCCCGCATCTGCTCCCTTCCCGATCTCCTCCCTCTGTTCTCTGTCGTTCCGCCGAGAGAAGAGTCGCTCTGCCACTTGTTGCTGTCCTTCGATCCGTCCACGCCACGTCTAACCCTTCCCCCTTCGCCCCCCGCTTTGTCTTCCGACCCTGCTTCCTTTCCGCCTTTCGTCTCTTCCCTTCCTCTTCCCCTTCTCCCCTTCATTTCACCCTCTTTGTTGCCGAGCAGTCGGAATTTTCTTCCCATTTCACCGGCTCCCCTTTTCATTACTCGTCCCCCTCTTTGCTGTTTCCACCCTTTTCCTTCGGTTTCGCCAGAATGCAACCAGGATTTTCCTGCTTTCCGCCTTTTCTCTCGCTTCGCATTCTTTCCTCCCGAGATGAACAGTTTTTTCGCCTGCAACTGCTTCTCCTTCGTCGGTCGATAGCTAATCTCGCTCACATTCTTCTGTACAGAGTGGTTCGATTTTATTCTCTTCAAAAGTGTCTCTTAATTGTTCGTTAAATGGTCGCGGAGAATAGGAGAAGTCAAATAATGATTGATTAGCTTCACAACGAGGCTTCGGTTCTTTTTTAGATCGTCTGATTTAATTACATAGCGGTCGAATTTGCAATCGAAGCCAACCGGGTGATAAACCGGAGAGCATGATTTCTCAGCAGACGTTGGGAAAAAGTATTTTAACCTGTTGCTTAAACGTCGGCTCCCCGGAAACCCGGTTCCGCGAGGGATCGAAGAACACCGAGGATTATCAATCGACGACGCTCCGCGCACGATTACGGCCAACACCAGTCGTTGCTTAATGATCCCCGATGAATGGCATTTCTGCCGCTCATTGAGTACTCGCGTAGATATCCCTCGAGAGAATTGGATATCGGAAATCGGCGGAGTAGGCACTCGACTCCTATTTTTCCGCGAGACCCCCGGGTAAATATTTAAAAATGCGCGACTCGTTACGACCGTTTAACCAACCAAATTAAACGTTCGAAACGTCTACGAAAAATATGGAAAGGTAATTCGATAGGCAATTTAACGCTTTGCGTACGAGAAACGAAGATGACAACACATCTAGTATGTACTAAAGAATTAAAAACAACGAATCGAGGGAAACTTTGAGAATTAACCTTTTGCACTCGGAATAATATTCGTCGAAGATGTGGATGGTCGTGTTCTCTTTTATATATTTTAATAATTTTACTATATCTTGACTTGATTTCTTCTGCCATTTCCAGAGAAAACCTCAGAGAAACATACATTTCTCAAAAACTTGTGCTGGAATAAGTTATTTTTCGATTTTTTTATTACTATTCTTAATCACTAATAAACTTTAATGTCCCCTGAGAGAGAACAGCCGAGTGCAAAGGGTTAACCCTTTGTGGACGAGAAGCGACTTTCATTCGCCAGAATGTTTCGAGTGGCGAGTGAGAGGCGACATGCGGTGTATATGTTAGATTTCGTTATCTCCAAACGATAGGATCGCTTGGTTCTCGGAAAGGTTCCTTAGCTGTTGACAGTCTTTTATACGATGNTTCAAGCACTTTCGACCCTAAAAAATAAACAAATTTCCACCTATATTATGGCATCCATTCTCAAAGGTTTAATTAGCCGAAGGATAAACACCGCGGGTAGGAAGATTTTCCCTTAAACTCGCTAGAAATACGGCGAATTCGATTCCCGCCGACATTAATATTTATTACACGTACCCTCGAATTTCAATTTCGAACTTTTTTACAAGCAATCCGGGCGGCCTCGACATTATATTCCCACACCAGGGGCCCTAAATCAAACTCCCACCGACGATATCGTAAACCGAAATTCAGGCCGAAAGCTTCACCCTCGTTCCAGGATCTCCTCTGAGCGAGCTTCCGCGAAGCGCGCAACAAAACTCCGCGGACATCGCTTAAGAACCCGGCGAAATTACTCGAAATTGCCGAAATTACTCGATACGCGACACGCGTAAATAGGAGGAAAAGGGTGTACCGGGCCGGTGCGGAGAAAGAGGCGAAAAAAAGCGGTGGAAGGGAGGAGAGAGAGGCAGGTGTGGAATCGGGAGAGAGCGACGAGCGTACCGGTGGAAATCGGAGCGGAGCGGAGCGACGCGTGGACGAGGCGAGTGGCGGCTCTCGCGTCTAACGATATTGCTGGCGCACCGAAATCGATGGTGAAGCAATTTGCCGGCCGTTTACACGACATATTAATGCAATTTGCATGGGTCCGTGGTTCCGGCGGCCGTTCCACACGCGAGTCGATTCAGCCGATTTTGCGTCGGCTCTACGGGTTTTATCGTCTCGTCGTACGTGCGCGGGGACGGGGCGCGCGCGGAATATTGCCCGCTCGATTATGTCCTCGGCGAGGCGGCTCGAATCGCGCGGGAGCGGCGTGAAATTTATGCGCGAATCGATTCACCGCTGGACCAGCGATTTCTCGTTTCCGCGGATGCAACCGGACTCCGTTCCCGATCGCGGCAAGAAAGAGGAAATATGGAGATTACCGCTTTGTCCGGGAACGAGCTGGTTTCTCGCAAGGATCAAGCCGCAGGTTCACCGGCGGCTCCCTCTCAAAGGGACGGATTAACGATCGCAACGGGTTTTTCGAAAATTCGTTACGATTCCCGCTGGCTTAACGATCGATCACGCTGATTCGCGCGGATAGCTTCTTACCGTGGAATTCAACCGCGAGGTGATTCCTTGTTTGTCGCGAAATCGCGGGGTGTAAATAAATTTAATTCGTATACCCATCGCTGTTGGTAAATTGGCGGTCGAAATGAAAGATGGCGTGCCTTGATAAATTTAAGGTTGTAACGAAAACGTGTTTCGAAGAATCGAATGGGGTTTAACTCGAGTTTATATGTATGTAGAGGCAAGATTAGAACAAATGTTTTGAATTCTTATGTTTATGAATTCTTAAAATGCGCGTTCACGTATAGAGATACGTCGTATGAATGTGTAAGGCGAGTGATCAATGATAAAAGCGCAGCGGATAGCTATATATCGTGGAATCCTTGTTTGTCGCGAAATAGAAGGATACGAATAAATTTAATTCGTGTACCGGTCGCAATTGATAAATTGGCAGTCGAAATGAAAGATGGCGTGCCTTAATAAATTTAAAGTTGTGTCAAGAACGTGTTTCGAAGAGTCAAATGGGGTTTAACTCGAGTTTATATGTATATAGAGGCAAGATTAGAACGAATGTTTTGAGTGCGAAAGATATGAATTTTTAAAATACGTGCAATACGTATGAATGTGTAGCAGCATCTGTTTGAATCAAGAATCGGAAGAAAGTAAAGTGTCGGTCGGTTGTTAGTCCGCTTGTTCTACTTGTACTGTATTCTTAACCTCGTTTTAGCTTTATTCTTTTATGCCAGTCAAGTATTTTTCAAGTAGCTATAGATCACGGGATATTATGAAGCAGATATCGAGTATACCTCTTAAAGGAGAAAGAAACGAGTCGTATTGGCGAGAGATAGGAAGGGAGTGAAAGATGCGAGAAATTATCGCTATCGACTGGCTTGTATAAAAATGGTACTCGAATTCTTCCGGGAATATACCCTTATCTGGCGGCACGCTAGCGACATTTATTATTCCAAAATTTACCCATCAATCGGCCGTGTCCATCGACAGAAAAATGTAATGCCAGTCACTTCGGTTTCCATAGAAATCCGATTAAACGATCAGGCGCGATTAAACCCACCGCGATAGCAAAAACAGACGGAGCGTGTTTGACAGGGATGTATCCTATTCGTTCAAATATTTGACGTTCCTTCTCGAATATTTTACGGAAAAATTCCCGTGAAATCTCGCATGAACGTCCGTTTCGAGTGCATGGAACCAATCGCTCCGTTTGTTGCAACGTTTAATATCCGTTTAAAGCGGCTTCAGAGAGAATCGAACGGACATCGACCTAGTAACGCGCAATTTTGGTTTAAAAGATATAGCATAATCCTGATATGAAAACCATTCGAAAGGAAAACATTCTGACGTGGCCAGAAAACTTTTTCGACTCGAATAAATTTCCTCTTATAAACGAAAGGTAGACGTTTACTCTCGCCCGATGGAGTCGTAAAATTAGGCTCGAAAGATTCAACTCGCGTCGATTCTTCCAGATACTTTTAAATATAGACTGTGCACGAACGAAGAGAAAATACTGACGGAGAAACTCGAAATGGGCCTCGATTTCCATAAATTCTCTGCAAATGATCGGAAGGTCGACGTTTATTCCTCCCCGATGGAGTCGTAAAATTAGGCTGGAAAAATGAAACACGCGTCGTTTCACGCCTTCGAACGTAAACTGCTCGTACGGAGAAAATATTCCGCGGACTCGTTTCTCCGATTTCGATAAACTTCCTGCTAATAATCGGAAAATCAGCGATCGTTCCGATCTCGTAAAATTAGCCCCCGGCGCGATTTCGACCGCGAAGCAACAGATCAAACGGTAATTAACGGATCGCGGGGTTCTTAACCGGTGAAAGTCGCGATCGCGATTTACAAACGAGATCATAGACCTTGCGAATAAAGAAATTGATCAGCGGAAAATTGGGTTGGGGGTTGGTGAAACGTCGTGGTTGGGTTTTACGACCGAAGGGGGGCCGAGGTATCGGGTCTAAAGCATCGAAATTGTTACGATCTTGGGGGTACAGGTCCTGATAATACCCGGCCCGTAAGCGGCGTGTGTTTTATGGTTATTGTAAATTGCCCGATCGGGGCTTTTTGGCGGGAAATTGACTTCGGGAATTGTTTTTTTCGCCAGCCCACCGAATTAACTTGCTCGGACGCATCGGACGGCTTCCAAACGATTTTGTAATAATTCTTCCAGCATTATATCTTATTCCAACGAAATCTCTCGCAGCGTGAAATTCAGTATTTAAAGCGACGTCATATTTTTTTAATCCGTTTCGTCGTATTCTCCTCGTCACACGGAGTTGCACGGTTGATATACCTAAATGGAAATAAATTAAGCTCGCCGTTCCGTTTTATTCGCGTTTTATATCGCGTTTGAGGTATTTCAGCGGAGTGTCTCGATGACGATTTCGAACGGTAGGTGGAAAAAAAATTGAAGCAAGAGAGGAACCATTTTTAGATTCGTGCCCATGCGTTAATCGTTCGAAACTAGGCGTTAGCGAGAATTTAAAAACAGTTTTCAGGGAACGCGCGCGTACGCAGCCCGAAGCTCGCAGCGATCGAGCTAAAAAGCGAACGAGCCTTTTACTTGGCTGCCACTTGGAGTGCCATCCACGGTTGATGACCGTCGAAAAATTTATCGCAGCGAATCGCGCTATTTATTCGTCCGCTGTTAGTCGCAATTCGCGCTCGCGGCTGTGCAAACACGAAAACGCGCGATCATTAACTCGACCTCCTAACGAAAGTGGAACTTTGTACGCTTTTAAACGGGCTTAATGACGCCGGCTGGTGCCTTTTCCCGCTCGCATTCGAGCGTGTTTTTAATGAGAGTTTTCAGCCGCGAAACACGTCTTTTAGTTTCCCGGCCGACGCACCGGGCCCGGTGAAAAGCTCGCCGGGAATGCTATTATAATCGAAGCTGGTTATAATCACCGGTTCGAATGTTCCGGTAATAGCCCAAGTGGTGGAAACGTAAGGAGCACTCACCGGATATAATAGTTCCCGTCGATCGTTCGTTAAATTATAATGCCCCGCTCGCGAGCCATTTCGACTTTGGTTACTTATATTCCGGCCAATTTTATTTTCCCCGGCCCCGGAGTTAATTAGCCGATATTCCGCGATCGAACCCGCGATTCTACGACTCGCCGCGAAAATTAGGCTTTTCCCAGTGGAAAGTTTCTCGCGAAATTTCAAACAACTACGCAGTTCGAACGGCACGTTTGTAACGTAGAAATAGGTTCGAAACAGTTTCCGGCGTAGACGCGGTACCAAAGGAAAATCGTCGTGTTTGGATTTGAGGAAGAAAATGTAAAAGTTCGTCGAATATTTCGAAGTTACGGCTTTGTTCGTGGAATGAATGGCGGAATTGTAACACGAATATTGTCTTCGTTGTGCAGCTATGAAAATAATTCGCTCCGACGTACAGATGTGAATAAAAGTACGAGGGAGAAATAGAAATAGCATACGCCATGGAAGAATGGAGTTGACGTAAATTAATGCCGCAGTTTTATGCAAATCCGCCTTCGTTTAGGATAAAACACGAAGCGTAGGTACTCGAAGCGACCTGTTGAAAAAAAAAATTGGAAAAGAAACGAAAAGTAGAAGCATCGAAAATACGGTCCCGCGAAAATTCGCAACACACGCGTGGATTATTCCTTCATTGCTATTATTACTATGCATATAGTAAGTATCAGAAATTTCGCGTCATATGCATGTAAATATATGTAAATATTTTAATTAATTTCGGCATCGTTGGTTGATTAGCATAACAATCGACGCGTAGGCCAGTGATTAGGAACCTCGTTGTCAGCTCTTGGCCGAATTTCATTTCTCCCGAAGATTCGAGCAAATTTTTAAAACCACCCGGTTGTTCGAACGAGAAAAGAAACCGCGAGAAATGGAAACTAAAATGGAAATATCCGAAAATCATCGTCCGCGCGGAAACTCGAGCCGGGGCACCCTTGACCGGAATTAATTTCAGTGGTAACGCGATTGCAAGTGGGAAAAATGAAAAAGAAAAGCGCAGGGATGGCGGTAGGAGGGTCGTCCACGGGCGACGTGACGCAAATTTACAGCCGTGCTTCTTCCCTTTTTTAATAGTCGCTGGTTCGGCCCGATATTACGCCGTTTCCACGGAAGGACGAGAGAAAAGGAGAGGAAAGGGAGAGGAAAGGAGAGCGGGCCGCGAGCACGCCTCGCGAGAGCGTGTCCTCCGGTGAAATTAATTGCCCATAAAATGAAACGGCTATTTTTATGGCCACGAGGACGTCCAATTACGGGGGCGGCAAGGGCGCGCCGGAACCGGCGGCTTTTTCGCAATTTCCTAGTCAACGGAGCAGGATTGATCGCGCGCGTTAATGGAACGCTCGCCTGTTCTCGTATCGATGAAAAATTACCAACGGGCCCGGCCCCCTAATTCGCCATTGGCCCCCCTCTTTATCGCGTATCGGTATCGCGCGGATTTCGCGAGGATTTCGCGAGGTCGATGGATCGCCACGAGTTCTCCAATTAGATAACCGTTACCCATCCGGTTTTTCCAATTTTCATGACACGAATTTGAGTAATCTCTAGTTAAAAATCGTAACGAGCTTTTCGGTTTCTTTGGAAGGATTCGTTGGAAACATGAATTCTAAGTTTCAGGATGAAAAACGGTCCTATTCTGTTCTATTAATTTTTTAAACTGTTAACCGGGGAGTTCCCTTTTTAAGTACGCAGCATACAACGGGCGCGAACTCTTACACTAGGACATGTTAGTATGTCATGCTCGGAGTACTTGACTTCATATTATTTTTCTTTTTTATTTATGCTTAAAATAAAGGAAAAGGCTATGAGATATATATGTTTTCGTTTATTTACATATATAGTGTTGGATTTACCCATTTTGCTTTCTTCAGAAAAATAAACATGGTTTAAAGAAAATGACATTTATTTAAAAACGATCCCCACCTGTCCCAGGGCGCAACATATATTTCGAGGACGTATTCATACGTCCTGCCCGTACGCGCTACTGTTAACGTTGGACGTATTTATACGTTCCGTCCGGTTAACAGGTTAAGGAAGAGAAAAAGTGTTTTGCGATTCGTTTTTATAGAATCGGTGAATTTTTGTCTCGTACTACTTGTTCGATTCCGTCTTGATCTCGTAATGAGGAAATAAATGTGCGAAAAAAGAATCTACAGGTGTCTGCTTTGTCTCTGTTGGAGAATCGTTCTTCTCGTATCTTTTCGACGTTTATTCGCGGAAACGTGTAAGCGAATTAAACGGGAATATACCGATACGAATCGCGGAGAGGTATTCTTTTCTGCAGGGACAGCCGGGAGGACATTTGTTTCGTAAGCAGCTTGAATTTCGTATTGGCCTTTGTATCGTTCGTATTCTAAATGGATCGTTTGCGAACCAGGGGAAGCGGATTGTGTATTTTCCGGCGAATGAGAAATTAAGCGTGGCGGTCGCGTTGGGGAAACTTTTTAACGAATAAGTTAATAGGAAAGAGAGAAAGGGGGCTTGGAACTGCTTGTTACATTGTTCCGTGAGTAATCCGGCGTAATTTACGCTGTTTCATGGAATGTTTAAAGTAGGAAATATGGCGAGCAGACGTGCCCCTAACAAGCAACAGGCGCGTTGCTAAATGCGGCAATTTATTCCATGTCTGCGGAGATAACATAGGGTTTTATTACGCGATGAAAACGTAATTAGTCATCGCGATGCTCCGGCTCGTTTAAATGCCAATCAAATCGCCCGGCGAGCTTTTCACTTCCGGGGGGCGTCGTTTTTTTTCTCGTCGAGCACGCGCACGTGGGGAGAGGGGGATAAAACGTCGACGGAATTGAAACGAAAGTCGGGGAGGGAAAACAACACACACCGCCGGTCGGATATCGAAACGATCGGCGAATCGAGTTTATTCTAATTTCATCATTCCGCATTTTTCGAATTAATTCCGCCGCTGGGTTTTATTCGAATTTCATTTAGACCCCGCGTTTCTCGTTAACCGTTCGCCGATGAATCAAAAATATTCCCAGCATCGAGGTGGAGGGAATATTTACTCCCGACTAGAGACTATCTCATCGAACCTACAAAATAAAGAAATATATTCGCTCCAACGAAATGACGTCTGGTTACGTTGCATTCGTATCGAGAGACCAGCTAAGTCTCCCTTTTGAAAAATCGTTCACGCCGAGAGAAAAAAGCGATTGGTTTGGTCGGTAAAATTACCGAGAACGGAGACCGCTTGAATTCGCGCAGCCGCGAGCCATAGAATTCCTTGGATAGGTTGTGGGGTGGAGGAGGAAAATTCCGATGGCGGATAAAGGCGTGGAAAATAGCGAAAGGGCCCGTGGGACGTTCTAATAGACGGGTGGAACGACAAAGGGACGTCGCTGGTGGCAACACCGCCGATGGAAAAGAGGAACAATGTAAACCGAGAGTGCAACTAAAAACGCCGGGGGGTGTGCACGCGTGAGATTCGAGCCGGATGATTAATCACCGTGTGCACACGGCCGGTAGATACCGCTGCGAAAACATAATTCAGCCAGTAGGAATCTTGTTAAACCCGACGAAATTATGATCCCCCGGGCTCATTCGGTATTCAACGTTCGCGGACGCTGCTCGGAGTTTTCGTTTACCGGTCACCTGTAAATCCTTCCGTCGATACGTACCCTCGCGACGAATATTTACGAGATTTCCGTTTTTCCCACCGGCCGGATAACCGGGATCGGCTTCGACGCTGCCCGGTTCTGCTTTTAATGAGATGCGAGGAGAAATGTATAGGGGAGAATAACGTGGGAGTCCAGCTTGTTTTTCTTCCGTTCGAGCAACGTTCTTTATCGCGCTTACGATTTTCTTTAATTGGCCGATCGTCCGGGCCCCTCTGCGCCATCTTTTCCGACGGTTCACCATAATGGATTCCCGCTGAGCGATTCGTTCGAACGGTACGTCCATGGTGTCTTAAAATTTACAAAACGATCCTCGAAACGATATCGTCGATCGCGTAAGAACGCTCTTATCGCTTCGAGGAGAAGAAACTTCGCGACCTGGAACCTCGAAGTCGATAAAAATCATCCTCTCGAGGCTTGCCGCGGAAATACCTTCGAATCAAAACCTGTCAAAAATCTCGGAAACTCGTAAATTTCCATAATGTCGAAATTCTCGCGAATACGGAGACTTTGGAAGTTGCGAGATGCTCCACGAAGCATTTGCATCCGATTAGACTCGATTCGTCGTTCGAAGAGACTTTCATGGTGAACGGAAGCGTTTGCCAATCAAAACTGGATAGAAACACTGGAAAGAGCCATAAATTCCGCGGAAGAAAAGAGTGCAGGAGAGACTATGGGCTTGGGAAGTTCACGAGCGTCTAATGGAGCATTTACATCGGATAGATCTGTTCTTCCGTTGGAAAACTGTGTGAAAGATAACCCTAAATACGGAGGACCGAGGCGGAAGTCCGATGGTGGACGAAAAGATTGGAATAGATCGGCGGGTGTCTCGGCGACAGATAAAAACGGCGCGGCGCGGCGCGTCGGAACGACGCCCCTGAGCGGGTTATATTTTCTCGAGTAGCGTCTCGAGATGGGTGGCGCGGAGATTTTTCATCCGGCGTTCCCGGCGGATCGAGGAGACGCTGGATCCTCGAAGCCCGCTCCCACGGCATTGTCCCGGCACGCTCGAACACTCTTCGTTTTCGCGGCCGGCGTTCGACACACGTACGCCGCATATCGCGGCGCCCCTCGAGGAATGCACGCCACGACGCCGCGTTACCGTGGATCGTGCGAGACTAATCACCGGCAAGCAATGATAGCTTCGCGCGTCGTTGTCACGGGATATTAAGCCTTTCGGCGCGAATGACTCTCGTGGACGCGCGGCCACGCATGCCGGAGTGAGCACTTTTTTCGCTTAATTTCGTGGAGATTGGATATTAACAGAAACACGGTATGTCGGTTTGCTGACTGGTGCAGGTTTATGGACTGACAGGTTTGACGAACTTGCACCCTCGATGACAGGTATTCAATTATGAAAAACTAACGGTCGCTGAGAATTTTTGATAAACTTTGCCGACGTTTTGAGGTTTGTTGATGATGTAGTAGGGGTGTTGACGATTATGGAACAATTATGTTTTTCGTTTATTGAGGTAATTAAGGAAGATTTGGATTAGAAGTGTAAATAATTATAATACATTAAATAAGTATATTAATTTTGTTGTCATGGATATGTTATTGTGTTAAAAACGTAGGAGAAATACTTGATATTAAGTTAAAGTTAATAAATTAATCTCTTAGAAGCATAAGAATATATTAAAAGTCGCAAAAAGTTTGGAAATTATTATATTCGTTATTAATAATAAATTTCCAGTAATGTAAATTTTTAATAAAAAGGAAAAAATTAATAAATTATTGGGTATTATTTAGACTTATAACACATATTCGTGTTAAAATTTACATATAATTTGTAAGAAGTTTATTTGTTAATTATCGATTGTTAATAACAAATTAATATTATTATCAATAAATTGTTCGTAACTTAAATTTATAATAAAAATGAAAAAATTAACAAATTATTAACTATTACAGCAGGAAAGTAGGAATTAAAGGAATCGGTAAAGTCCGGAAGTTTCCGTCGAGCCTCGGCTGATCGTGGCCTATATAAACGGCGACGCGCCGGTGCCTCCGTCACTTTCCAATTTGACTTTGCAAGTGTCACATCGAAATTTTCATAATCATGGGTGGTTGGGTGGTTAGGTGATAGTTAGTGGGTGGTGAATTATGGGTGGTTGTTAGATCGAGGACTAGACAATAGCCACTGTGTACTCATCCCTACCACACTATCTTAAATAATTTAATAATCATTTTTTTCAGGTTNTCAGGTTTCAATTATTTTTTTCTTTTTACAGGTTTTAATTATTTCTTTCTTTTTTAAGTTTTGAATTATTTATTTCTTTTCTTGGGTTTTTCAATTATTTCTTCCTTTTTACAGGTTTTAATTATTTCTTCCTTTTCACAGGTTTTAATTATTTCTTTCTTTCTATAGGTTCTAATTATTTTTTCTTTTTACAGGTTGTAATTATTGATTTCTTTTTATAGGTTTTAATTATTTTATCTATACAAAGATACAATTCTTTTGATGGCATTAATTTTTAATTAAATATTTCGTATAGGTCGCATTGTTAGTTGTTATGTAAATTAAAATAGATTAACATTGTCGCAAATTTAATCTTCATTCTCACTATTTGAAACATCTCATCGATATTACACAAATATTCCATAACGTCAATATCTGTTTGCACAAAGAGTTTCGAAATTTTACATTTATTTTCAGTTTCGACGTGTAATTTGCAACGAGCAACCCTGGAAATCCGAAGATACGAATTTTTGTACAAATTAAAAGATGTCTTCATATTTCGGCCAGCTTTTCGGCGAAATTCCCCACGCCGTGCGCCGCGGCGCTCGTTACGCTGCCTGTTGCGGATACTCGTCGCGGTTAGAGGACTTAATTAAAAATCAAAATACGAGAGTCTCGCGCTCGTTCCGCGGCTCCTTGATTTGCAGTTTGCTTTTCGAATCGAAAAATCAAGCCGCCGCCGCTGCTGCTGGATTCATTAAATCCCAGCTTTTGTTTGTTGTACGATAGAACGAGCTGATTGTACGTGCAACATGGATAATCGATTTAATTTTCTGTTTGATGATAATGGATTTTCGCGTCGTTCGAACGGGATATTTTTAATAACGGTAAAATTCGATTTTACACAAGCCATTTTGTATATGTACATATCGGTCACTGCTTCGTATAAATTTCTTCCAATTTTCCCCTGTTTTATCATTAACAATAAACGTACCAAGCGTGGTCAAATGACCCCTTTCAATATTTACATTAAAATTCTACATTCATTGTTATTTCTTTCGCTTATTTGACTTTTTCTAAATTTATATATCATCTGATTATTCGATTTCTCGCTTTTCGTTCTTCTCGTAGCATGTTTTTGATAGTGACAAATTTTTGTTTGATACCTTACATACTCCTCATAAGAATAGGTAGATGCAAAGGATCGGTACGTTTAGCGTTAGAATCGGACGTCGATTTCGTTTTTTCAAATTTCGATAATTTCTCGTCCATTCTTCGTCGCTATGAATTAATTTTGAAAATTGCGATGTTTCGTTAGGGAAATTATCTTGTCGTCGGCGGGATCTTGTAATATCAACGGCTCACGCGGTGAAATGGCCGGGTCTAATTAAAGGAGAAAAGGTAGCGAGCGAATTTTCAGCAATTTATTCTCGCGAAAGAGGACGTCCGGCGGTAACGAAATATAGCTGGGAAACGGAGACAAAACGCGGAAAGAAACGTCGAAATAGCAGAGAGACACTCGGCGGGGTTCTCTATTAAGGGAATTCTTCATTAAAGTCAGCAGAATCGCGGTGAAACGGGCACCGAATAAGGCTTATCTGCGCCCGGTCAGTGCATTGTTCCCTCGGATGCCAGTTATTCGCAATCTGCAGGGGTGCAGGCTTTAGTTTAAAGTTCGAAACGGTTCTACCATGCTATAATGCTTACTTGGTAATTTTCACGGCTCGGGCAAATAGTTTACGCGCGAAACCGGGCGTCGGTGTCTGACCAAGGGGTTGGAACTGGCGGACGAGATAGATAACGCGAACCCATGCCAATTTATTCGCCCTATCCCATGGGTTGCCAACCCATCCCGTTCCGCGTGTTACCGAAGTATTGCTCGATCGAGATCCGGCCATTGTTACCCTCGTGAATCTCACGGACGTGAGATGTAACTCGGATCATCGCAAGAAACTTCTTCCGCTTTGCCTAGTTCGATCTTCCCAGTTTCGCTTGAATTTTCCCCGCTTTACATCTCGAATTGCATTAATTGCATCGTAAGATCTATAAATTACGATATTCCAGTGGTTTAACATCGAAACGAATAAAACGGGAGTCTCGAAGAGTGTCAGAGTCCCAGAATCTTCGTTTGCCGTAATTGAGACACGCTGTCAATTTCGCGACAACCATATTTCCGTCTCGTGGTGCGTCAAATTAATTAAGTTAATTAAATTGAATAATTTTTACTACGACGATGCTCACCTCCAGCGAAGAACGCAACGGATTTATTCGTTGAGGATAAAAATGGAGCCCGCGAGGTACCGAAGTCTCCGGTGCTGGCCAAAAATTACATTTGAATTAATCATGGTGAAAAATCGCCATTTCTTAGCAACTCCTCTCTGGCGCGCGACTCCACCCACAAATTAATAACCGCGCCTTAAAAATTCCTTCGCTTGCCGGGCTCCCATGCAGCATCATTTGCTTAACTATTCACTCGCTTCTATCTCCGCCTCTCTCGCCCTTTTCTCATCGCGTACACACGCTTCCCGCCCGTATATTTCTCACATGCTCTTCCGCTCCCGCTCTTCGTCTTTCGTCCCTGGTCCGCACTCTAGCAGAAAGGTACACGCTCTAAATTTCCAGCGGAGCAGGTTGTACCTAGGTCGTAGCGCGGCTCCTTTCGCCGCTCACCGCCGAAAAGCTCATAATATACGAACTTGCCAGCCCTCTCCCACCCCGCTTCTACCCTCTAGCATCCTCTATCCTTCTGCCGCGATTACTCTATTGCCCCGTGTTTCAAGCTCGCGCGCGTAAGCTCGTCATTTCAGCGCGAATTCATCGGGCTCGTGTGCGCCATCCAACGACTGACACTTGTACGCTGTCTCTGGTGCATAATCTCGAAGTAGGTCGACGTCGTCGTCGTCGTCATCTTCGTCTTCCTCTGGTTCGGGCTCCATCGATAAAACGACCCGGTTTCGTTCGGTTAACGTGCAATTTCGCGGCAATAATATGCACCGCCGGTGAAATTGCGTTGCATCGTGGAAACACGAGGTTTCGAGAGGTCTGTCGTAGACGGGGCGAAGGATTCGCGCCGGAATCGCAGCTCCTTCGCGGTGCTCCGAGCACTTTCCCGTACTTACCCGTAATTTTGTGGATTCTGGAGACCCCTGTTCCCTCGCTTTCCAGCCATTCTCTCTTTTTCTTTTTCCATCCGTGCATCGGAAACACTTACCGGGCCTGCAGGCGCGTTTAAGTCTGTAGACTTTGCCGAAACGCCGGACCGAGTTCCTCGGTTACCTTTTTATCGCGATTATTTATTCGCGTCTTTGCCAGAAGAACGAAGATTCGATTATGTAAAAACGGACCTTTACGGCCTGTACTCACCGTAGAATCTCTCTGCTGCGTCTCCGGGTAGCTGCATTACTGTAGCAAATCGTTTGATTCGCTTACCTGTAACAAGAACAAAACGCAATCTCAATGACGAGGAATTTGCAGTAGCGAAAAATTGGGAGGAACCGTTTATTCGTTAAAATAGAAATTAGATTGTTCTTTAAGAAGAGGTTTCGTGTCGAAAGCTCGGTAGACTTGGACCTCGCTTAGAAGATGGCGAACGACGCGGATCCATGCAGTTTCTTGTCACAATAACGAGGAATTTGTGGTAACTGAAAAGGAGAAGAAATCATTTAATGGTCGAAATAGAAATTAGACCGTTCTTTAAGAAGTCGTTTCGCGTCGAAAAGCTCGGAAGATTTGGACCTCGCTTGGTAGATGGCGAACAACGCGGATCCACGCAGTGTCCTATCTCAATGACGAGGAACTTGCGGTAGCGAAAAAGGAGGAGGAATCGTTTAATCGTTGAAATAGAAATTAGATCGTTCTCCGAGGAAACGTTTCGCGTCGAAAAGCTCGGAAGACTTGGACCTCGCTTGGAAGATGGCCAACGACGTGGATTCACGCAGTCTGCCGTCACCTTCTTATTTCCCCGCGACTCGTTTCCCAGGGCAGGGTTGAGGATAAACAAAGTGTAGGCCAATCGAGCTAAACGTGTCGGCCACTTGGAAGGCGTTTAGGGCCGATTAATACCCGGTTTAATTCGATCGAGGCGACAAGTATCCGCGACATCCTCTCGGTAGCCATTATTAATTACTAATTGGCCTTGGAACAGCGCGCGCCGGTTATAAGATACCGGCAATGTCCCTCCGGTTCGTATAATTAGTCGAGAAGGACCAGGCCGGCCTGGCGAGGATCATTAGGGATTTATTTACAGCTGGTACAATGGCCCGCTGATCTTCGTCGCGATACCGCACGACCCTTCGCCCCCTTCCAACCCCGACACGAGGGTATCCCCGTCATTAATTCGAGGCAACGCTGCTCTCCCGACGGCCAGACCATATTTACGGACCTTAATCAAGCGTTCTGAGAAACAATGACATACAATGAGGCGCGCGGAGGGCCCTTTTATTCGAGGACCCCGTGTCCGTGATTGAATTTCTCGGGGTAACCAGTCTGCCACCGGTTCCATTTGCGGACCACGCACCGTTTGCTTCGCATTCTTTCGTCCTCTTTCAGTCCTAACCGTATATACGTATTTTCCTTTCGAAAAAACACCCGGCTGATTTTCGCAGATAGTTTACGCCGATTTTGAATATCAGAGTCTGTCGAATTACGGTCGATAATCGAGAGGAAGTTAATTCCAAAGAACTCCTTCAACTAGAGTTCTTCCATTTGCGGACCACGCACCGTTGCTTTGCATTCTTTCGTCCTCTTTCAGTCCTAATCGTCTACGCGTATTTTTCTTTAAAAAAAAACACCCGGCTGATTTTCCCAGATATTTTACACTAACTGTGGATATCAAAGTCTGTCGAACTTTGATCGATAATCGAGAGGAAATTAATTCCAAAGAACTCCTCCAATTGGAGTCCTTCAATTTGCGAACCACGCACCGTTCTCTTCGCGTTCTTTCGTCCTCTTTCAGTTCTAATCGTGTATGCGTATTTTCCTTTCAAAAAAACACCTGGATGATTTTCGCAAATATTTTATACCAGAGTCTGTTGAACTCCAGTCGATAATTGAGAAGAAAATAATTCCAAAAAACTCTTCCAACTATAGTTCTTTAATTTGCGGACCACGCACCGTTTGCTTCGCATTCTTTCATTCTCTTTCAGTCCTAATCGTCTATGCGTATTTTCCTTTCAAAAAAACACCTGGCTGATTTTCGCAAATATTTTATACCAGAGTCTGTTGAACTCCAGTCGATAATTGAGATGAAATTAATTCCAAAGAACTCCTTCAACTAGAGTTCTTCCATTTGCGGACCACGCACCGTTTGCTTCGCATTCTTTCATTCTCTTTCAGTCCTAATCGTCTATGCGTATTTTCCTTTAAAAAAAAACACCTGGCTGATTTTCGCAAATATTTTACGCCAGAGTTTGTTGAACTTCGGTCGATAATTGAGAAGAAATTAATTCCAAAGAACTCCTCCAACTAGAGTCCCTAGACAGCAGCGTCAAAGAGCCCATTTTCCATTTCGTTTAACCAACGTCGGTGCAACGACTCGGCAAGGTAACAGGGTGAATTAGGCGAATGCGTGTGTCAGGTTTTCGAAGACCAAAGGTCGCGTCGCGTCCATTAGAGAAACCGAGGCCCTCTCATCGGAGAGATGTTGCAGCATCCTTGAGCGTGAAGTGTGCGGGTACTTTGCAGTCTTTCTGGCTGCTCGTCGTCTGTCGTCTGACTGGTCGGAGCAAAGGGTCGGACCTGGATGATGCTAGAAAAGCAGACAATCAGACATGCCACGAATGCCAGGCAAGCCGAGGAAAGCCTCTGGCTACGAGGCCCGGTTCTATCTTATTCCAACTCCTCTCGCTCTTTCTCTCTGTCTATTCGTTCGACTCGATATTTGCGTGCCAGCTCGCCTCGCGAAAAAGCAGACCAGAGTTCCGGCGACACGACGAAAATCACGGACAGCTTTCGGATTGAATTTTCGTGCGACGCTGTCTCTCGTTGTTATGCCGTTATCCGATGGACGTCTGTTTCGCGAGGCCCAGTCATTTCGACGCGACAGCTTTCGTGGCTAGAGAATAGAATTCTTAGGACGTAAATGGCTATACGGTATTATCGTCTATTGTCTGCTGATCGATGGATGTCGATTTCCGCGACAGCGCACGAAGATCGAATTCTTAGGACATAAACACGTCTGTCGTCACGGAACCGAGTCATTTTCTCGGGTTACCTAATCGAAAAGGGGTTCTTTCTAGACCCCGGTGACACACGAGTCCCGGAGAGGGAAAAGTAAGCTACGAATTCGAGTTGCAACGGTTTCGCATCTATATTCATCTTCCAGTCAGTTGCGTTTCCGAGACGCGCCCGGCTCTAACCGTAAAGTTATTCAATTGCATTTTAACTCCTGATCAAGTTAGTTGTATTTCGTTCCTGAACCGAGCAGTCGGTTCTGTTAAACTTCCACCGAACTTAAACATGTCACAAACAACTGTATAAATTCCAGCAACTTCTTACGTGCTGCTTCTCCCTTCAACTGTAGTCTCTCTCTGTAGATACCCCTGCTTGATCACGCGACATCCGATGGCATTCGATTATCGGGCTTATTTTCGAGGTTGTTCAATGTACGCGGAATTTCAATTACTGAAGTTTCTAAGCTGTTCGAAATTTTCAACCTTTTGCGGACGAGAAACGAAG
>NIJG01000017.1:743526-812575 GCA_002201625.1 Euglossa dilemma | reverse complement strand
GC
Source organism: Euglossa dilemma (assembly GCA_002201625.1). NCBI lineage: Eukaryota > Metazoa > Arthropoda > Insecta > Hymenoptera > Apidae > Euglossa > Euglossa dilemma. The sequence goes on along the minus strand of NIJG01000017.1, from coordinate 812,573 downwards.
GCCGATACATCCGATGGCATTCGATTACCGGGCTTATTTTCCAAGTTATCCAATGTACGCGGAATTTTAATTACTAAAATTTTTCTAACCAAACGCATAGGTGCAAGAATTCCATGAAAACTCTGGACCTAATCCTCGTCTCGTCGCTTTTAATCGGCACTCTTCCGATTACCAAACGGTTATCTGCAAGAATTCTAAATTTCGGAAATATCGGAAATTTCGTGCGTTAACCCTTTGCGAGGATGACTCGACCGAGAATTCCGCGCCGAATCCGTGCCGATATACATCTTCCTCCCGTTGTCCACGCGTGACAAGAGAATTCCACGAAAAACGGAGAAGGTGTAGGAAGAAAACAGGGCCTGGTATCGGAGCAAGCCCTATCGACGGCGGTTTTCCCTTAGCACGCGGGATATGTCTATAAACCACGAGCTGGCTTAACGAACGACTTGATGAAAGTTTCAGGAGCCCGTGAAATCCTCGGGGACCGGTGCATCTGTGCCGCGTCGGGTTTAAGCTTAAACTATAAGGGTTTACGTAATGTGGTTTAATGCGATATCCTTGTCCTCCGCGGCGTAGACACGTCCTAGAGAAGTTTCCAGCCTAGTTTCCGGTCGCCGGGCCGGTTTAGCGGAAATCGATCCCTTCAACAGGATTATACGCTACGCGAACCTGTACTCGCAGAGTAGCTCGCACTGTGGGATAATTAGGCGATTACTTTGCCCTCTGTCCTCCGAAAGTCTCCATTTTCTCCTCCTCCTCCTCTTGCGTTATCGCGTTTCCCCCTGTGATCGGAGAATTTCCCCGAATAATCGAGAAACAACGACGAGTGGCTGGTAACCACGTCAATTGCGAACACTCGTGCGTTTTTTCAGCGTAATAATTTTCATCGCGAATCCAGTTTGGTATTCGCAAAGAGAACTGCTCGTGCGCGGGGACTCGAAATAGAGCAGGAACCAGGCGAAAGGGCAAAGTTCAAAGCTGTTCTAACCTCTATCCCGGCGAGGTTAAAGGTGAATGTTCCAAATATTTATCGGAACGACGTCGCGATAACCAGCGTGTGTTTTAATAAAGTAATATAATACCGCGCTAATAGAACAGCGCGATAATATTAGGTAACGTAATAGCGTGACATAGTATCTAGTTACGCGAATGACAATAACAGAATTTCCAGGGAATTTATTAAATGTGCCCATACACAGCGGGAATACAATCTCTACGAATGTTTCGACTATGGAAAAGCTTCTTCGAATTCTCTCTCCGAATCGTGCGGGATTTCCTCGCGGTGTCTCGAGCGGTAAAATTTCTCGAAATTTTTCACCCGGGCTTTAACCGAGTCATTTCGTTCGTTATCGAGCAGCAGCCGCGGTTCATCTATGCAAAAGCTCGCTCGGAAGCACGGGGAGCCGAGTGGAGTCCGATGTGACGGAAATATTACCTGCACGTACCGACGACGGCCATAAATCCGAGGGGTGCAAATTTTTCCGGGATCCCGTAAATCCATGGAAACCCTCAGCCGTCTTTCATTGATTCCATCTCTCTCTGGCACGAGCTTTATTTCGACGTCCATCGGCCAGATTAAGTCTCCGGGAAAATATGATTCCGGACGCGTGGATTCGTCGGATCGACGTCTCTCGTCGACGTGGACGCGCCTTCGCGAGGATCCAGCCCGCTTACCGGAAGAGTAAAAGTTTATAGGGGATCGATTCCGGCCAGGTGAATTCTAGTTCATAAACTTGGGATCGTAAAGCAGCTCGACAGAGTCCGGGAGGGAAAAAACGATTCGCGCCGCTGCGGAGGATCCTCTCGGAACCCTCTTGGCCGCGCGGGACACCGATATAAACCGGCTGGTCCCGGACTAGCCGAATAAAATTCACTTCCCACCGCGTTCACGAGCTCTCGGGTAATATCTCTGGCGAACAGCGGTGGAACATGACGAAAATAGTCGGTATTTTGGGGTCGGATTGATTTCGGCAAAGCGTAGAACACTAGACTCGGGGTGAGACGAGTGCTTTCGGGGGTAAATAAAATTAGGCTGTATAATCAGAGTGCATCCGTGCGATCTGATCAACCATTATTCTCGCTAAACGTAAACGCGTATTAATAACATGCTAATTATCCGTAGGTTGATGTAATTTGTCGGGTAATTTAGGAAACGATTAATCAAAATGTGTCAGAGACGCTTCTGGCAACGTTTGTTATTTTTGGTATTCGAATAAAATCCAATAAGGGAGGACATTTCCTTTCGAGCAAATGTAAGGAAGTAACCCTTAAAGAGTGTTTTACAACAAAATTCTTGCTCCTAGGGATTAATGGGACGAAAGTTACGAGAATGTTGTACTTTCCTAGCTTCGTTACTCTTCTTTCTCTCGTGTTTTCGAAAAGTAACGAGAAACGTCGCTAACGCGCGATCTCGTTGGTCGGAAAAATTCGTTCCGCTCTAGATAATTCTAAGCAGGATTTTAATTATCATGCGAGGCAATTTCGCACGGCCAATTGCGCCGTCGTAATTAGCAGAATTTGAATAAGCTCGTTCGAAGCGTACGTGTTGCAGTCGCAGCTGAAAAGTTCGTCGTCTCGTAAAATTCGCCCGATATCTACAAACGGTCAAGCGTATTTGCAGCGCGTAATTAGCAGGATTTACACGCTTCTCGCGAAGTACAGAAGGTTCCCGCGTAATTCTCGCAACCATTTTCGAATTGCTCGTTTTATTCGCGCACTCGCGAGATCAAGCGAATTCTTTCGGAAAAACGGGGAACAAAGACAAAGAATTATTCGCAGATCCGGGCTCAGCCCGGAAGTTTTCGCAAATTTCGAGGTTCGCTTGGCGGTCGTAAATCTCACCAGCACGCTACAATTCCTCTCTTCTCGCATCGTAACACAATAGAGATCTGATAAGTCTTCAAGGGTCTTTTAAACCGTTCTGCAAACCTATTCGCTCGTTGTACATCTAAGGAACGGTATATAGTTAGATAACGTTGCCATTCTGGTTTATGGACCAGATATAAAGGGGCTTTACGAGCTCGGGACTTTTAACACTGACATAGAACGCCGTTGACCACGTACCCCGCAACGTCTACGGTCTTGCCCCGTCGTCAGGGATAATGTCCAATTTGAAAATTACCACCGCGATTCATCGCCGCGATTTTACGACATTCCCGTTATTAGTCCCCCTTTAGTTTCACGCGCGGAGTACCAACGGGCAAGATTAAACGTCTCAATTTACGTCTTTATTCCGGGGAATCTAAGATTTATTTCCACGCGAAACGCGAACCTCGCGTTTGGTCTCTGTCTCGTATCAAAATTACCTCAAATTTCCCAAAATTCACATCGATCTTCGCGAATAAGACGACCAAGAGTCTACCCTCGCTCGCCGTCAAAAAGCAAACCTCCTCCTGTGTTCAAAGATTCGATTCGTCACGAAAAGATTTCGTCAGGGGTTAAAACGAGGCGTCGCATAAAACTTCTCCAAAATTCCTTAAAATTCCCATCGATCTCCGTGAATAAGACGACCAAGAATCTACCATCGCTCGATCCCAAAACCCAAAAGTCAAAACCCCAGCGTCTTGGAAGGTTCGATTCGACGCGAAAAGGTTTCGTTAAAAGCTAAAGACGAAGCGTCCGTCGCATAAAAATTCCCCAAAATTTCTCAAAATTCCCATCGATCTCCGCGAATAAGACGACCAAGAATCTACCATCGCTCGATATCAAAACCCAAAACTCAAAATCCTTGCGCCTTAGAAGGTTCGATTCGACGTGGTTTCGTCAAAAGCAAAAGATGAAGCGTCGCATAAAAATTCCCCCAAATTTCCCAAAATTCCCCCATAAGATGACCAAGAATCTACCCTCGCTCGATATGAAAACTCAAAACCCTTTCGTGTTGAAAGATTCGATTCGATTGGACGCGAGAAGGTTTCGTCGTAGACTGAAGACGAGGCGTCGCAATAGGGTTTCCCTTGGTGGAAATTTAAAACACCCTCGAAGCGTTAGTTTCACGCGGGGGTGCTCTCGCGTCTCGAGATACTCGTCGATTTCCAGCACGTCGGTACTCCAGGTGCTCTGGCCCGGACGTGGAGCAACTTAAAGCCCTTCCGGAGAGTGATTCAGTGCCGCGTCCTTGTCGCCTTCATCACGGATACGTCCGGGACCAAGTTCCCGGGTAGTTTCGGCACGATCCTTTGCCTAACGGGGAAAAGTTGATTTACGGGAACGGACGGGGGTCACGGGAGCGAAGGGCCCCCACCTCGAAACAATTGATCGACGATGAAATCGGCGCCGCGGAGAGCGCGATTTTCGCGTAATTTTTCACCCCGTCGAACGGATATCGTAAATCAACGCGTTTTGCACAGGGAAAACGGAACGAGTCCGATGTGGACAAACGATATCGATGCTTCATAGGCCAAGTCAGGCTTCCTGTAATTAGCGAGCATTTAGCTCGCGATGCATATTGCAGATCCGTTTCACCCTCGCGAACGGGATGAGGGCACCGGCTGATTTATACCGGCTTCTCTCGTTCCAGCCAGGGATTCGCCAATTCTGAATGGAAATCGCACGATTGGATTATCGGAGTTACACGAACCCGTTCGTTTTTCTTTATTTTCATTGACAAATGTTAGGTCGGGAGAAAGAAGTCCATTATTTTTCCCTGACAATAATTATATTGGGGTAGAGAAAAAGAAATTCATCTAAAATCTAAAAATCTAAAAATAATGGATTTCTTTTTCCCTAGCAACAAATTATATTGGGTTGGAAAAAAAGAAATCCGTTATTTTTATAATTTTAAATGAATTTTTTTCTCCCCAACAACAAATTATACTGGGTTGGGGAAAAAGAAATTCATTTAAAATGATAAAAATAATGGATTTCTTTTTATTCAACCCAATATAATAGGAGTCGTCAAATTTGTTGCGTTTATTGTAAATTTGTTGAAGAACAACGATATATATTGTTGCGTTTCTATGCTTCTATGCTTTCTCCTACCCTTAATTAAATTAATATTTCACTAAATACGTGTAATCTGTATATTTTTTAACCTTACGTCTACAATAAAATTATAAATCGAGATATTTTTTACGGGACAGAGCATTTAAGGAAATAGATTTCAATTTGTCGCTGATACAGGATTGATAATTTATTCACGAATGGGAATACAAGAGGGAAGATTCTTACAAAACACACTCTCACCCTCGCGAAATGGAAGGAATAGAAATTCGCGGAAGCAACTCGTTCGCGGACTTTCACTTCCAGCCAAACTATACTTTCACTTGGCGCTATCATAATCTTCGAGACGTAGTTCAAATACTCGCTGTTCTCTTCATCGCGAACACGTCCCAGCCGGAAGTTTCGGAATAGTTTCCACCGCGAAGGGGTTGGCGAAGTTGCCCCGGGAGAAACCGATTAACCTGAACTTGATTATGGTTCACGAAGAATAGCGGGAGGATTCGAAGTTTCTCTCGGTGCGACGATCCGGTTCGTTTTTACCCGCGCGATTTAGAGCATCGAACATGGTCCTTTGGTCCTCTAGGGATTCATAAAATATCCCGAATCGATAGAATTTATGGGGTTTCGAGCGAAACATTTTTTTATTCCAAACCAGAAGAATTTTTCTTGATGTACTAGTTTCTTCTTCATTATTTTTATTTCCTGTTAAAGTAACCGAATAGTTACAAAGAAAACTCTAAGTCCTAGTTATATAGTGAAGATTCACCTTTCCAACCCTTGTTCTTTTAATTAACAATTTTCCAATGATGCCTCTTTACCTGTGTAGCCCTAAACAGACAGTTCTAATTGTATTCCCGTTAAATAAACATCTACATATTCTGATTGCATTCCATTTGCATTATAGCGACAAAAATCGCAAATTAAAGTTAAAGCGACGAGAGACAATTATACCAAATCCAGAATCGAACCTCTTAATCTGCCGCGTAATTTTCAATCCAAAGTTGAAAATCGTTTATGTAAATCGCAGCAGCTTTGCCGTTGCTTCGCTGTCGCAACCGATGAAAACGTAACAGTTCCACTAGGTACCCTCGAACAGGGGAAATTCCCTTTAGGTAACGATAAAAGGAATCGGCTGGAAGGCGAAATAATTATGCAAATAGAAATCCGCTGGCAGAATCGATCGATTGCCGCTAACCTTGGCGCGAGTCGGCCTTACATAATACACGCGGTGGCTGGCGAATGCGGGTGATTAGTTAAATGTTCCATTAAAGCGCGAATGTTTGGCTTAAAGCCGTGTCGGTTCGGCGCCATTTGCCCGGCCGCTTGCTCGGCCGAATCGGAAAGAGAATTCTTAATGGCCGGGACGCTCGGAATAATCGAATTAATCTGGCCCGATCCGGCGTTACAAAACGCGCAAATATTGATTTTCGAGGAGCAAAAACGGCGCCGCGGTGGACGGTCATTGTTGAAAATCGTTTTATCGTCCGGCCCCGCGACAGACAGTCATTACCGCCATTATCGTAACGCCGTTGCCCCGGCCTGACGTCATTATCGTCGTCGATATTAATAAAGGTAACATTACTGCGCAATTACCGAGCCGGGCCGCGGTAAAATAACATTTGCGGACGATATTGCCGGCGACGTAGCCGATTCTGCGCCCCGATCCTGATTAATGCGCGCGCAACCCCCGCGATTTTCATCCCTCCAGCCACTAGGGGGTGGCTGTCCAGATTTCTGGCTCGTGGGAAACTCCAGGTCTCCGTTTCTCGGTCGTTCTCTCGCTTTACGACCGAAACCACGACGACGACGAGGACGAGGACGACGATCACCGTCATTAACCCGATGCGAAAATAATGGCCGGTTCTTTTGTCTCGTTACACGGAATTTTGTAATCGCGCGATCATCGCCGAGCCGAAGCGTAGATCATCGGCGCGGACCCGATGAAAATGACGCCATAAAAGTAACCGCGTATCGGCTGAGAATTTTTCGCCGCGCCTTCTTTTTTCCCCGCTCCTCGTTGGCTATACCGAATTACGTCCTCGGAGCTTGCTTCCACTTCCTCCCGAAGATTCTTCCGCGTAATGCGACGTAATTACGCGGAGATATAGATATAATTCGGCAGGGAATTCCGGCCGCGAATTACCTTTATCGAGGGTACGGGACGTTAAGTAACTTTAATAAACCCGCGCGTCGAACGTTAAATTTACAATGTTATCTCGGTCCCCTGCCAAAAATCCTGTGGCTCGGCCGGGGCAACGGTCTTTCAGCTTTACGATACACACCGGCCATTACCGAGGAGCAACAAGAGCGGAGGACGCCGGGGCCCGATCGTTTAAAACGAGAGGAGAGGAGAGACTCGGATTAAAACGCGATTGGGCCGAGTGTGACGAGCGAGCGAAATTAAAGCTACGTCGAGATAAGAATTTTTTAATTGGTCCCGGGGAAAGGGGCAAGAGCCTGGCAGCAGGAACGTTACGGGTAATAACCGTAATAAGCGAGTCTCGTAATCTCGCGTCACTTTCTTTCCCGGGGCCCTGAGGAAGCCTCGGGAGACTCGACGATAAGTCCCGGCCGTGGATCAGCCGGGGAAAGAAAAAGGGGGGCTTAAACATTCCGTGACGTTAAACAACCTCGCAAGAACCGTGATACCGATAAAACTTCAAGAGCCGGAGGTTGTCAGCTAACCCGGAAACCACCCCCTGTGTTTCTTCCGCTTCTCCTTTGTACGCGAGCGGTCTACTTTACGCGCCTCGCAAAAAGATTAATAATAATAAGAGAGAGAAAGAAGCATAGCTCGATAAAAAAAAAATAACGCAGCGATATACGATTAATTCGCTCCGTTTTCTCCAGGTCACCTCGAGGAAGAAAATCGGGGGGACCCGAGGGGTCGAAAGAAATTTCGCGAGAACTGGAATCCTTGCTTGATTATCGCGAGAGATATCGCAAGAAATATTGGCAACGCGATAGCAGAAGTTTGGAAATAAACTCGTTCCACACGGTATTTTCCCGGTTTTATCGGAAATGGCTCGGAAACCCTTCGCCGGTAATGCTGCAGGGGGGTTCATTGAAATCGCAGATTCTGCGAGTGACGCGATAAACGTACGAATGTTTGCCCGATGATCGGAATCGTGTTTCGGATAAGACGTATAAATCGGCGATTTCTAAGAGATCGGACCCCTTTCCATCGGTTTTCTTTCCTCTCGCGCTTCTTTAACTAGTCTAACGTATTGTTCTCTGCCGACACCGATGCAACAAAGGGATCTTCTTCGGATAAATCTTGGCAATAATGTACTTTTTCCCGACGAACTTTCTTATCCTCCCTGCGCGCCTTCCCGCGAGCTTTTGTTATCCCGAGAAAGTGGGGAGATAATGATAATAGGTTTCTGAAATTTTAATTAATCCCTCGTCTTTTTTCCCTGCTCTTCCCTCATTGTGCGACGTCCGTTGGAAAAACCTGCGCGGGACAATGCCGGGAAACAAGGAAATGATTTCTTAACTCCGGATTTTTATCCGTACGGAAAATCCCGGCTTCTTCCAAGCTTTGTTCGCATTGAGCCGGCGAGTTGCGTCGCGATGGAAATATTTAACGCTCGAAGCCGAAGGAAAATTCGTGGAATCCGTCGGGATTAACTGGATCGATCCGCGAATAAGCCGGTCTCAGATCGAGAACCGATGAACGACGGATGAGTCGGATCGATCAACATCGACGGGGGTGGAATTTCTCGGTGAAAAATGTTCCGGGGCTGCTTCGGCCGAGGGGAAACTCGGGTGAAAAGGAACGGAAAGGCGATAAAACGGGGCGAAGTTTAAATTGCGGCACAACGAAGGGCAGCGAGGTTCGATTGTAGAACGCGATCTCAATTACTCTCGTAAAGTTAATCACCGCCGGTCTTCAATATTTAATTTCCCGTGCCGGAGGATCGCGCGGCCGGGAAACCGGAATAGCATTTATTGGCTGTCTCTGTATACACAGAGGAAGAACTTGGCTGGAAATAACGGAGGAAAATCCTCGATGCTGCCGCTTTTATTCCCATCGAAATTCCACGTTGCTGTAACTCGCTGCGCCGGAGCTCTGCGGCCAGGAAAAATAGAATACTTTTCCCTCGTTGCTTTCGATACTCTCGATCTATGCTCGCCTGTCGAACGACCTTCCGTAACAAATTGCTAAACGCTCCCCCCGGTGATATCGAGCATGCCCAGCTATTTTTTTTTTAAACAACCCGTTCCACTCTTTATTCGATCAAGCATCGAAAGAACTATTCCGTTCTCCCGTTTCCCTTCCGCGCGTAAATCTTCCGGCGAAAAAAAAGCATCCCGTCTGATTATACGACGAATTTTCCACGCCTTGAAATTCCGGAAACCGCGTCGTCGCGATTTTCCGTTTTGCGTTTCGCGCGAGAAATGGAGAAATTTCGAAAGGGAGAACTGGCGAACGTTTGTATCTTGTCTTTGACCCATTTCTGTGTTTCAACGAGTCTGACTCGTGACGAAGATTTTAGTCCAAAGAAGAATTTTTTGTCAGTTACTATCTTTACGATATTTATAATATATGTAAACGTAAAAGGATTAGAGTTTACCACCTTGACAGTAGTAAAATTGACCATATCACAGGTATTTACATTTCATTACGACTGTTCTGTAGTATCAATCTAGTCTATTCTGTTAATTCTTAAATTCGTTGAGCTAAATCGCACGAGAAGGAGGTTAGCCTAGCCTTATTCCACCGATTTTCGCGATCTGTCAAATTTTCGCGTAAATTATCGAGCGCCAGGAACGGATTACCTATCTGTTCGGATTCACGAGCGCGTAATAGCGCGTCGATAAACGCCGAATCCGATCTGGCAGCTCCGGAATCCAGCAATTTCCTGGTCCTGGTCGAGATCTCGCGTAGGACATATCGCGATATCCATGAGAATAAACGGAAAAATCGTAGGAGGGTAATTCCGTGGGGTTGAAGAGAAAGCATGGGAACAGGGAGGAATTCAAATGAAGAGGAAACGGGGTGATCGGACCGGTTGACAGACGGGGATGGAACGAAACGAAACGAAACGAAAGGAGAAGTCGGAGGAGGAGGAAGAAAGAAAACGAATAGAGAAAGAGGGAGAGAGAGGGAAGGATGTAGGACACGGAGGAGTGACACGAGGGTGGCGGAGAGAGAGAAAGAGAGAGGATAGGGTTAGAAGGAATAAATTCTTTTACGTCGGGGACCTCTAGCCATCTCGCAAATAGGCCATAGAGTCGGAGTGGTTCGGTATGGCTGCCGTGGGACTTGCTTGCACTTTCTTAGCTGCCGAACATCAACAGGGTGGATCTGCCGGAACGACGTCGCCCTCGGGCCATCCACGGTTATTTACTTTTATCCAAAATCGATGCGGACCGACCGCACGATAAGGCTTACTCTCGCGACCAACTTTCTTGTTCCGGTTCCCTTGCTTTGTCTTCCTGGCCACCCTGACAGTCTCTCCTCGCCGAGACGATGTTCCCGGAAACCGAGACCGAAACCAGGGGTTCCGGTCTCGAGACCGGAATTTTGGAACACGCGAAACTATAACAAGATCAACGGCTATCTCCCCAGACCTGTCAGACTAAAGTGGGAATATTTCATCGGAGCATAAGAGTTTGAGACTCTGTCCTCTCACGTCACTGGATTATGAATCATTTCCGAGTTTCCATTCCCAAGTTTCGGGAATCGTAATACCCAAAACAGAGAAAATTTATCTCCTCCGAACTAAGGATTACACGTCACTTATTCATCTCTGTTGTACTGTAGCAATCATTGTGATTTGGAATCGAATTTTTACCAATGTAAATCTGTGACAAAATTTTTAAATCATGGTACCATTTAATTTCCTTGGAACGATAGCACCGGAATTGTCGAACCTTATCGGAAATCTTAGATAGACTTATCTACTCTGAGCTAAGGATTACATATCATTTACTTATCTCCGTTTTACCATAGCAATCATTACGATTTGGAATTGAATCGAATTTTTACCAATGCAGATCTGTGACAAAATTTTAAAATCATGGAACGATTTAATTTTCTTGGAACGATAACACTAGAGTTGTCGAACCTTTTCGGAAATCTTGGACAGCCTTTACCAAGGCTGAGATCTGTCATTTATGTTATTTATCTCCGTTCTACCGTAGCAATCATTATGATTTGGAATCGAATTTTTACCAACGCAGAGCTATGATAAAATTTTAAAACCAAGGTACAATTTAATCTCCTTGGAACGATAACACCAGAACCTTTCCGGAAATCTTGGACAGACTTTACCAAGGCTGAGATCTGTCATTTATTTATTTATCTCCGTTCTACCGTAGCAATCATTATGATTTGGAATCGAATTTTTATCAACACAGATCTGTGACAAAATTTTGCTTTTGGTACGATTTAATTTTCTCGGAACGATAACACCAGAACCTTTTCTGAAATCTTTGACAGACTTTACCAAGGCTGAGATCTGTCACTTATGTTATTTATCTCTGTTCTACCGTAGTAATCATTATGATTTGGAATCGAATTTTTACCAACGCAGATCGTTGACAAAATTTAAAAATCGTGGTACGATTTAATTTCCTTGGAACGATAACACCAGAGTTGTCGAACCTTTTCGGAAATCTTTGACAGACTTTACCAAGGCTGAGATCTGTCGAAGGAGACGCATCGTGACCGATCGATCATCCACGAGAGATCGGCTATCCTGGAAGATTTGTCTGGAATCTTATTCCGAAGCGGCGTTGGGCGGGCAACGGAGTCGGTCGTGAATTCTGGACGGCATATGGTGGATGGACGTTGGCGATTTGCAAAAAACCGACGGCGTCGCGTCACTCCGGCGGAGAGGGAGCCGGCCACGAGGGAATAACGCTGCTCCCGGTTGTCCGCACGAGAGCCGCACCACGATGTTTTTCGCGTACGCGCAACTTGTATATCGTACCGAGCCTAAATCTAAGTCAGCGACGGTTGCTTCTTGTAGAGTGGCCGGGGATACCTCCGGTGTACACGTCGCGACTGGGTGGTCTGCTCGTGAAACGGGGCCCAAAGAACGGGGCCCTCGAGCTCTCGGCGAGCCTCGGTGTCGACTCTCGTTGCCGCGACCGACCAGCTCCATTTAGCGGGGAACCACCTCTCTCACTGACAGGGTCGAGAGGTGATCAGTGTTGTTTCTGACCGGCAAACAACCGAGAACTGATTAGACAACGGATTAACGGCGTTTCCGTTCGATCCGAGACGCGGAAATAATTCCTTTCTTTCATTTTCTTACTCGCGCTTTTCACGAGTGACCACGATGAATTGTTAGAGGAACGAAGCGAGAGGAGGAAGTGGATTTTGCTGTCAAGATAATTTAGTAATTTAGCAATTTTGTCGGAATTTAGTAACAAATTAGTAAGAAATTAGTAACTAGTTAGTAAGGAGGTAGCAAGAAGCTAGTAAGGAGTTAGAAACAAGTTAATATGAAGTTAGTAAAAAGTTACTAATAAGTTAGTAATAGGTTAGTAACATGTTAGCAATATGTAGGTGATATTTTTTAAATTAATGTAGCATCAATTTGCAAATTACTTGTTTGTAAAAAAGATGAAAACGATAAGTAGAAGCAAGGTAATATCTCGTTACCAAGTTCTTATCAACTAATTACTAACTCCTTATTAACTTATTACTACTTCATACTAACTTGTGCCAAAATCGTGACTCAGTTCGAAATTAGTAACAATTTAGTTGCAGTTTAATCACAATTTACTCACAAGTTAGTCGGGATTTAGTTTAGAATTAGTTTAGAATTTAGCTAAACTTGCGTTTTATCTGGTTAATAAAGATTGGACAAGAAGATCGGTATCGGTCATCGGTGACTGTCATGACAGCGAACGTGTTGGAGATAAGGATAATAATAAGGGACACGCTTGTGATAAATGTTCTTGTGTTTAATGAGGCTGTTTGGATGTATCGTGTACGTATCTTCATCCTCGAGAGTTAAGTCGACGAGTAATTGGTTGCAATGCGTGATTGGCGAAATAAAATTCATCACAGCGGCTGTTAAATTCGACCGCAACGACGATCGTGCAATTTATCGGTGCTCGTATAATTATGCTGTAATATTCAATAGGTGGTTCTCGTAGAGTTTACTTTCCTCGATATGAATACGTAATCGAAATTGCTGCCACTTGTTTCGGAGAACGTGAGTTTTTGTAAAAATGCACGATTTTTATCTCAAATGAAGTATCGAGTTAAAAATAAGAGCGTTAGGAGATTGAGTCTCGTCTTAAAAGTTAGGCGACAGTATCCCGAGTTTATCAATGTTCGTAATTTAATTATTTTTGCTTCCGAATAATTATAATTCGTTATTAAAGTTTAAAAGTAAGACTACGAGCATACTTTTTACGCATATTTTCGCAGTTTTACTTTATAAAACTATTACTGTATAAATTATCGAATTCATTGTTAATAAGAAACTGTTCGCAACGTATATTTATCGTAAAAGTGAAAAAAGTTAATAAATACTTGGCTTAGAGCCATGTTTTTCGCTTAGAGAGGAAAAGTAATAATTTACGGAATCGATAAAGTTCGAACATTTTCGTGGATTTTCCTTTGGGAAATGATACCAAGCTAAGAGCTACGCAAAAAGTTTAAGATACTTTCCATCTCTTGTAAATTTTCAATGTTCCCCTTGAACTTTGAAAATACAGAGTGGGCAATACCTGTCAAAGTTATATGTAAATTAAGAAGAATCAAGATATGTATGGCAGAGATGAATAAGTATGGCAGAGAAGGGTAAGTATGGAAGAGAAGGTAAGTAAGGAAGAAAGGTAAGTAAAATAGTTAAAATCTATTGGAAGGCTACGAAAGTATTGTATGCGAATTCTTGGAAGTGGCGACCTCCTGTCATGTTATGTTCACCTAATACAAAATCGTAAAATCGGCCAAAGATTTCTCGCAGTGGCGGCAAAAGAATTGTCCAAAGAAATTCTTGGAATTTTACGCGGTGACTGGGAAAGTATTGTCCAGAGAACGACCTCCTGTCATGTCATGTTCTTCTAATACAAAATCCCAAAAACGGCCCAAAATTTTACGAGACTGCGAAAGTTCTGTCAATAGACCTCCTTTCGTCTTATGTTCTCGTAATACAAAATCACAAAATCGGCCAAATATTTTACAGTGAACCGCAAAAGTTCTATCAAAAGACTTTCTTTCGTCTTATGTTCTCCTAATACAAGATTACAAAATTGGCTATAAATTTTAGAAGACTGTGAAAAAGATTTGTCGACAGACCTCATTTTGTCTAATGTTCTCCTAATACAAAATTATAAAATTGACAAAAGGTTTCATACTAACTCTGCGAAATTTGTAGGCCCAAAATTTGTGGGAAATTACCTTATTTCTTGTAATCCTATTGGTTTGCGACTTCCTATCACGTTATATTCGCCTAATAAAAAACCACAAAATTGGGAGAAAATTGTACAAGAATAACCAGATAGATATTACGGATTAAAATTCGCGTGGAATAGCGTTATCGTGCAGCTCTCGAAATTCGATCGTACCAAAGAGGCTCGAATGAAAAAGAGATGTAAGACACATGCACGAGAGCTGTTGCAAATAGGGGGCGCTAAGGAGGTAGGCGAATGAATTCTTTCTTTCGGGGCCCGAACTCCTGCGAGGCACATGTTTCCTTTCTATTTATCTTCCGAGACGCGACCGGGCCTGTCACGAATGAAAGTATTCTGCCCGGCGGGCTCGATAATCGATGGTAAAAACAGCTGCAGGATCGATCGGGCGATCGCGTGTTAAGAGGAAGTTACCCCGATCGGGCTTTCGGATGTTCTGCACAGTTTAAATTCTTGTCTGCCGGATGAATTTAGGAGCAGGCTGACGAGCACCTTCGTGATACTTTCTTGCGAGAATGAAGCGTAACGTTGCCGGAGAGTTCGGCTCCGTGCGAGCCCTTAAACGGATAGGCCGAGTCGTTAAGCAGGCAGGAAAAAACAGACGCCAACGAGATGCGATTTAAGAATCGGGGCTTCCTCCGACCACAGAGAAAAACCGCGTGCAGCTAATTAAGAGATCCAGCGCACGGCGCGCTTTAATAACGGATAAGTTAAAGATCGCGCAGTCTGATCGTACCAGTCTGCGAGAAATTTACGTTTCTCTCCTCGGCTCGGACCGAGTTTCAGTTCAGCCCTTCGATTCGCTGAAATTTATCCCCGATACCAGCCAGGAAGAAAGCGTAGCGATGAATATATAATTTATAACAGACAACGGAAACACCAAAAGTCGAATTAACAAAAGTCAATTAATTTTAATTAATCGAATTAACAAAAGGGAGCAAAAGTTGTCGGATAGCGGAATTTTCGGATAACAATCGCTTTCATTTAGATCAAAATTCAGACAATTTTTTACAAAATTTCTTTAGCCGCCTAGTCGGTTTAACTGACTAAATTTTTTATCGTAAGAAGCTGCGTAGAATTATATTGCTTGTTATGCCTCACACCATCTAAATCTTTTTTCAATTGACTTATGTTACCCAGTTGTTTAAAATAATTACTCGATAAAGATGACCGGATATACCAACCCTAATACACTCACCGAAGAAATCTCCCCTTCGCAACCCTTTACACCCTCGTAAACACTACTACCCCGCGATGAAAAATCATTTCACTGAAAACTACACCCGGAGAAGTAAAACTCATTACACGTCCGTCCCAACGCTCACCCATTCCTCTGGGCCTTAACCTTTTAGGCACGACGCGCCACTATAGTGGCTTTCGAGGATATCATCTTTCAAAATGAGGCGCCACTATATTGACTTTCGTCGATACCACGATTTTAAACGGTATTATACGTTTTTCCCCTTATTTCTCGTTTATTTCGCCTAAACCGCGTTAATTTCGATTTAGATCACTTAGAATTGTATTTCAATGTTACGTCACAGTGGAAATCGTGATGAACGGTTTTTATTCCATCCGCGGCCAGGCGTGCCGTACCTAAAAGGTTAAAAGCCAAAATCTAGGAACCCCAGAAAGCACCTATCCGGCTATCTCGTGTATCTGCAACACCAGGAGTAGAAGACGGGGAAACAACGCGGAAAGGCTCACGGCCGCGAAAACGTAACACCGCCTATCGGCTGTGTCCCGACGAAAAGATGCCGGCCGATAAACCGGCAAGGATACGCGAGGCCTGGCTATCACGATCGCGGCGAAATCCGGCGCCGACACGAGCGGCACGTAACTCCGCGGTGGGACGGTGTCGCGCGTTCTAGCGGCGACCGGTGCACGCCGCATGCAGTATGCAAATGTCGTCGGCGGCCTCTGAAAGCGGAGGAGCGTCCGGTGGATCGCGTGACGAGCCGGCACGAGCGGGAAATTATCCCATCTTCGCGTGGTTCGCACGCCATCGCCGACCGCCAGCGTGTTCAACGAGTAGCGGGAGGTCTCTGCCGGAGATTGCCACGGTGGCCAGAGGGATGCGCGCCGTTTCCTCGCCGTTTGCTCCTCGTTTCCTCGCCCGTTTGCTCGCCGACGGAGAGAATTGCGAGCGGACAGGACCAGCCGGACATGTCGATGCTCCGAGCGAGGCTGATGCTATTTTTCGATCCGGAATGTCTTTACAGATGCTCGATGCAATCGATACGACGACTGATTGACTCTTCGAAGCACGGAATTTCAGCAAACAAAATTTTATTGCGTTTCGCATTAAACAAAACTGGTATGTTTTATTAACAGAGCTATTGCGTTATTTCGAGGTGGGTCTAAGAATTTTTAATTGCAACGTGTCCCAAGGAGTTAAGGAATGAAATTTACGTTAGCGTGAAGCTGCGATGTGAATGGAAGAATAGATAAACAATCGATTGCTTCATTTTCGCTCCGAAGTGTCTTTGCAGATGGCCGATACAATCGATGCGACGACTGGTTGACTCTTCGAAGCACGGAATTTCAGCAAACAAAATTTTATTGCGTTTCGCATTAAACAAAACTGGTATGTTTTATTAACAGAGCTATTGCGTTATCTCGAGGTGGGTCTAAGAATTTTTAATTGCAACGTGTCCCAAGGAGTTAAGGAATGAAATTTACGTTAGCGTGAAGCTGCGATGTGAATGGAAGAATAGATAAACAATCGATTGCTTCATTTTCGCTCCGAAGTGTCTTTGCAGATGGCCGATACAATCCATGTGACGAATGGTTGACTCTTCGAAGCACGGAATTTCAGCAAACAAAATTTTATTGCGTTTCTCATTAAACAAAACTGGTATGTTTTATTAACAGAGCTATTGCGTTATTTCGAGGTGGGTCTAAGAATTTTTAATTGCAACGTGTCCCAAGGAGTTAAGGGATGAAATTTATGTTTGCGATAAATTGCGATAAATTGGAAGAACAGATAAGCATTCGACAGTTTAACAGTAGTAAAAATTATGAATGAAACCTTCCGATAAAACGAGTTTAAATTTTTCTCATAAGATATCGTAGATTCGATGAAATCGGTGAATACTAAACGACAGATGCTACTAAAAACGCTTATATATCCGCCGAGGTGGAATGAATATTTAACGCGCGACTCTCCACTCGGCTTTCGTAATAATAAAGAATCTCTGTAACGTGAAATCGTTTAAACGAGCAACCGCGTATGGTGAAACCAAAAGGAGTCTCCTCGTAGATTTTATTACAGCCGGATGCAAGAGAGACCACTAAATTTCCGCGTGTATTTACTTAATACCGGAATATTACACCGTTTCCGAGAAATAACGAAGAGCTCGCGGAGCAGTTAACATAACTAAAATATTCATAACCCGGCGGGTTACCTAAATTAACACACGGAATTAACCGTCGATTAACCAAGTTTCCACGCGTTCCGATCACCCGTCCCAGGGATCCGCTGCTTTGCATAAACCGTCCAATAACTTTCAATCGTCCCGACGGTCCTCCGTGATGTTTACAGGCGTCCCGTGGGCGAGAATTATTTTCTTCCCCTTAGAGGGGGGTCGCGAGGTGTAATCGAGAAAAGACGACTCGAACGACGGACGGGGTACAGCAGAAAATTTCTCGCCGGGTTACGCCTCGATTAACAAAGGGGCACGGTGGCTGCGTTCGGATTAAAACAATCGATTAACCTCGCTGAAAGAGTTCTTTGTCGCCGGTGCTCTTCCGGGTAAGGTCAACGTTCAGTATTCCCCGGGTCTGTTCCTCGCTTTCCAGCTGAAACGGAATGCTCCTCCGCAAGAAGTTCCAGCCTGACCGGTTTTCCTCGCTGGACCGTTCTGTCGCCAACGCTTCGACTTCTACGAATCGTCATCGTCACGACTTTCGATCCTTTCCTTCCTAGGAATCACCCAGACTCTCTTCTCTTCTCTACGGTACGGATCGAACGAAAAAAGAACGGAAAATTCTAATTAATCCCTTGTCATGAAAAGGAGCCCGAAGCGGTGGCGATAGAGCGTCGAAATTTGAAACGCGAGAATTGTTGAAACGCGAAGATTGTTTGCGTACCTAATATATCCGAAAAATTTTTATGATATATAATAATCCCTGATTCGCGTCTAATTGATTACGAGTCAGACAAAATTCTCGACGCGAGTCAGCCTCGTCAAAGTATGGAAAGAGGTTCAAGCACAACGAAATTTGTGCACAAGCGTTGATGTTTACGTTTGGCTCGAATTTGTTTTTACAAGTATCACTCGTGATATCCGTGTTTGGTCCGAAATTATTATCACGAGTCAGACTAGAGAAAGTACTGCAAGGGGTTAAGGGAACAGGTGCAATCTTTCTGGATTCGTTTATTTTTAACCATTGCTGAGAATAAGTTACTGGAACGCGATAGCGTTGGAATAAAACAATATTCTTCTCTGATAAATACGTAACTCGCATAATCGGATTGATCGACAAACCTGAATGTTGGATCGAAATGACGAACACGTGGAATTATAAATGTAGTAACAAAAGGAACAGAAATATATTTAATAAGAAGAGATGGTAGAAAATATAAAAGTAGACTTCTGGTTAACGATACTCTATTTTTGCTTTGAATTTTGAATTCATATGGCACACACCGAAATTCTGGCATAAGGTGTCTTTCTTTACAAAGTTTATAAAACGTGGCAAACTACTTGTTAAATAAAGGGGAAGAAACGTTTGCGACGTTGGTATACTCTATCTCTATGGATATTTCCCCTATGGAAGATAATTTACGAAGCGCCGAAACGTCGGAAAAAGAGCTGGAAGCCCGACGTAAATTCGACGAAGCTGCTCGGACAATCCATCACTCGGACAAGTAAATACGAGCGAATTTATAGTTTTCAACGCGATAAGTTTCCCGGCTATTAACGCTGGTATCACCGCGTTCGCGCAAACGGGAATAAGACAGCGGGAACGAGGAAGAAAGGGGACGGTTCGGAAATTGACGATGCAATTAAGCCTGCCTGAGAAACAGAAATTCCGCGCGTACCGTCGCTCAGGCGGTGAAAAAAAAAAAAGAGAAAAGAAAAAGCCAGGTACACCGGGGAAACGTGTAAAATTTATTTTACACGAGCGTTCAGCGGCGTTCTCGCGTATTTTATCCGAAGCTTTAACGTTCGACCGACCGTGAGTTTAAAGAGGAGATCGCCACCAGGCGTTCGCGTCTCTCTTAATTCGACAAAGCTCTCTGGAAGAGAGACAACTGTCCCGAGCGTTTTCGCGATACGCTCGCGATACGAGCGTGATATCCTCGATCGCGATCGGGTTGGAGAAGCAGACCATCAGCCTGGATATAAACGATCGTTAACCCTTTTGGTACGGGTGCCGGATATATCCGACGCTGATTATAAAGTTTTAAAAAAAGTAGCCACATATATACATGATCAGCAGATATATATAAATAAAATAAAATACTACAGTTTATATCTCAAGTAAATACAATACTTTTTTATTATATTACAGATTGTACATATATAAGATTCTTTAATATATTCGGGTGTTCGGAAAGTCATTTCATTTTTCTTGGTAAGAATGAAACACGATTTTTAAGCCAAGACATTTCACGTTTTCATGAACCGTCGAATTCGACAAATTTTTCTATTGGGTAAAAACGGAATTACTTTCCGGACGACTAATGCAAATAGTAATCGTTTCAGATTTAATTAAAGCAATATTATAGATTTTATTATTATAAATTTTTTATTATTAAGTTCTTAAAACTAATAAACAACTGTCGTTATTAATATAACATTTTCTGTCAATATAGCTCTTTTTTAACGGCTAAAAGGTTTTTATGAAAAAAAAGGAATGAATGTGTGTTATAACGTGCTTCATAGGAAACAGGAAGGACTAGGAACCTATACAAAAAGAAGTTTTAACTTTGTTTATTATATAAGATTCCTCCAACTATTTACTTTATTACACAAATCCATAATCACGATTTTCGAAAAAGCTTGCCGTACCGAAATGGTTTAAATCGTCGCTGCATGGAAACGGGGCCGTATTTCAAAAAAGAAGACGCACATGTGCAAACGGATCACCAGCGTGTAACTATGATAAGGTTTCGATCGACTGGTCCCTTTTAACCGACGCGTAAAATTTCTCGGCTTATCCGACAGATCGTCCTTTTACGAGCGGGTACGCGGCGCGGTTTTCGCGCTTCCAGCCGGGGATAACGATGAGAAAACGCGGCATTTTTACGACGCGAGTCGCGACCGCTCGGGAATGCGACTGATTCCATCAAACAGGTTTTCAATTTGCCGCCGCGATCCGAGGAGCTAACGTTTCGTCCCTAATTAATGAAAACTACGCGCGCGGTATGCGTCATAATGAATTGGCGCGGCAGTATCTGCGTCTCCTGCAAGCGGTTTAGATTCCTGTGCAAAGCGTTTCAATTAAAGATGCTTCGAATCGTAGAAAACCGTCGGATACCGCGCTACCGGATCGTTTCAGTGTCCCATGGTGTTCGAATATCGCGAGAGATTGTAAATCAAGGCGCAGTTTAAATATTGCTAATTAAAGCAGCCTCCGAAAGCAGATAGAGCCGCGTGATCTAACACGAGAGTATCATACATCGAAATTGTTAAATATTCGAAGAATCTATTAAAAAGCAGAAAATTACGATGGTATTATGCAGAATTGGATCAGAGACCAAAACACCCACAGAGTATATAAATTGAAATTATAAAATATTCGAAGAATCTATTAAAAAGCAGAAAATTACGATGGTATCGTAAAGAATTGGATCAGAACTCAAAACACCCACAGAGTATATAGGTCGAAATTATTAAATATTCGAAGAATCAATTAAAGAGCAAAAAATTACGATGGTATTATAAAGAATTAGATCACAGATCAAAATACCTACAGAGTATACAGTTCGAAATTGTTAAATATTCGAAGAATCAATTAGAAAGCAGAAAATTACGATGGTATTATAAAGAATTGGACCAGAGATCAAAATACCCACAGAGTATATAGATCGAAATTGTTAAATATTCGAAGAATCAATTAAAAAGCAGAAAATTAGATCAGAGACCGACACCCACGCGCGGAAATATATTTCAACGGCGGCCATTATGCGAAACGTCGGAGGGATGTTCAAATTTTTATTGCGTACGACAAAGGTCTGTAATTAAGGTGGGAGATTAAATGATAAATTAGCGGTTATTAAAGGTGATTAATAAAACGGTAATTAAAGGTAGGATAATAAAGTAAGTCGAGGCGTATCGTAACGAGTGCCTTTAAGCGAGAAGGTTACCGACCTCGGGAGACCTAGACGACAGCTCCATCGTCCGCGCCGCATTTCCGTCACGGATACGCGACGATTTCCGGCTCGGGGAAATTTCGCACTCGGCGAAGAAACCGCTCGCCATAAAGCCGAGCAGATTCGCGACGGGAAAATAATTCGCAGCGCGACGCGTGGCTCGGGTCGCGTTCGATTCCGCTCGTAAACCGTTCCGCGACAGCGCGGCGCGCTTTGACAGCTTCGCGACAATTCCCTATCGACGATTCCACCCGCGTCTTCCACGTTCCGAACGGGATTGAGATATCCTCGCAGAAATTGCACCGCTTTCCGGAATGCACTCTCCTCGCGTGGCCGATGACAGTTGTTTCACGGAAATGCACTCGCACGTTCCAGCCTGATACACGGGAACGTGCAGGCGCCGTTAAAGCGGGGCTGAGTCGGGTCGACGTTGAAAATTGCATTCGCGTTTACGCCCCTCGCGTTGTTCCCCTTAAAAATCATTTTCCATCCAATGGTCTCTCTTTCTTTCCGTCATTCTTTCCGTGCGTTACTTTCGAGAATTTTCGCGGGTAGAAAACGCAGGTGCGTGGTTCAAATCTTCCGACTGGTTTTGCTAGAGCGGTATTAAATTTTGGGAAAGAATCATCGTATTTAGAAATTTATTGTTTTAATGCGCCCGAAGAAAATCGAGGATTGAATTGTTGGTTAGGGCTACATCGATTATTTTTCACAGGTGATTTCTGGTTCACCGGAAGTAACGCAGTGTCGTTGAATATTCCAGATCACGACGAACAATACGAGCCGGAGCATGTTTCCTATCCCGATTTTCTGCGGTAAACATCGAAAATTAGCAACTCGAGAGTTGAGTCCATGACGAGCATACATATATACCAGCGAATTGAATACTGCGACGTATGTAAGATCATGGGTAGAAAACCAAAGTTCGGCGAGAGCTATATTCAATTTTGCGAAGGTATCTTCGTATTTAGAAATTTACTATTTCGGTGCATCCGAGGAAATTAGGAAATTTCGAGGGTCGACGAATCGTTGATTAGCTCTGCATCGATCACTGTTTATAGACGATTCTCGGTTCACCGATATCTCGACTAACAATAAGAGTCGAAACACGATTCCTATTCCGATTTAGCGCGGTAAACAGCAAAAAATTAGCAGCTCGAGAGTTTATTGCGAGGTACGTAAGACCGAAATAACCTGTTTAATCGCCGATAAAGATTCGACGTTATTACGCGAAACGGTCGCTTCGTAAATTCTCGCGATTTCTCTTGCCGAAAGTTCAACCGAGGTTAGTCGTTACCTGTCAGTCTGATCGAACGATTAGCCTAGTTAAAATACACCATCTGAAACTTTAATCGTCGCTCCGGCGTGGAACGACCGAGCCGGTTGGAAGAATAACGTAGATGGGATATTTAAATTATTCACCGAGATGTAACGCGAAGAAACGATTCCCTCGATCTCTCGCGAGTCAATTTACCCACGAAAATCCTTAATCCGCGGACAGTTTACCCGGAACGATATTCCACCGGTAGATTTTCCCGGTTCAGACAGCGATACAAAACCGAATGCCGGCGGAGAAAACGGGCGGATTCGAGTGATGAACGAATTCGTGCGTCGCAGCTGCAGCTGCGGCGGACGTAAGCGTGATTTATCTCGTTTTGCATACCAATTTCGGCTGCCTCCGCCCGCTGGCCGTTGGGACTTCCGGTTTTCGTTCGGATAAATTACCTCTGCGCTTCGAGCGGGCCGAGCATCGATTCGAAATCGATTTCACCTCGTCATACGACCATGGAAATCCAGTTTATATATCTCCATTTTTCTTCTCCTTCCCTTTTTTTCACCCGTCTCTCCCACCGCTTCTGACAACAGATTAATTTTTATCTACGAGCAATTAGCTTCCCGAGTCCGCTCATTTCGTCATCGACGAGTCTCGATTCGTTAATACCGAATCGCGCGATCTCGATCTCGCGAGTGAAGATCATCCTGCACCGAGTGTTTCAATTTCTTATCTCACCCCGATAAGTGTCTTTCGGAATAAAATACCGAGAGAAGCACAGATAAATATTAAATTTCTAAGCATTACTGCTGAAATTTTTGAATGAAGTCATCTGGGGTCCTTTCATGAATATTTCTCATAAACTTATACGCGGATTAAATAGACCCATTTAAACTTTGAACTATCTTCTTCTAATGAAAAGCAACGAGCGATAAGAAATTTGTCACGAATCTAGACAAATTCTGTTATAAATCGGCCGCAGAGTCCGAAGGTCAACTGGAGACCTTTTTAGGCCCTAAGGACCTTCGGGACTATAGCTTAAAAGGACCTGATATTTTATCAAGTGAGTCAGTCGTCACCTGGGAATAGGACACTACAGTTTTAAACACCGTAACTCTTATTTCATCCTAAATAAAGTTTATATACCTCGTTACTATATCACTGAACACAGTTACTCTCCTGTACATCATACGTATTATTCTCTTTGAATAATTACAATTGCAAAGCAGTTCAAACGTTCTGAATACAGTACAGACTTTTTCATTTACAAAATGGAACCTTCGACAACAAAGGAAATACACTGAAAACAACCAACAGCTGTTCGAATTCATATAAACACGCTACAATTAACGACACTCGTCGTTAATAACATTAACAAAATATACAATAAACACATAATGAAACAGAAAAGGGTAATCTTTAAAATTGTCCACGAACTAAAATTGCTGTTGTGATAAAAAAATATCGAATTACCCTCTATTATTTTACTCGAAACTCCATCGACTATCGAACACCCAAAAAGAAATTAATCAAAAGAATTAAAACGCGATGATATTACATTCGCCACTGTTATTACTAAAAGTACCATACAGCACCCTGTACACCATACGTGTTATATTCCTCGAATAATTACACCAAATTCCACTTGGTCGGATGATGATTAGCATAATAGGAAGCGGAAGAAACAGCTGGACAAACGGTTTTAACCCATCGAAAACGATGGTTATGGGGGAACGGGAATTGGCACGCGAGGCTAACTCGGCACGTGTAGCTAATAAAACCGAGAAACAAGCGGAACGAATTAAGCCTGGCGAATAAGAAACACCGGTATCCGTCGAAGTGGTCCTATTGTTCGGTGGTCCTAGGAGGAACAGAGGGAGCGAGGGGGCGGCGGAGAAAAATGAGCGATTGTTCCGGGCGACGGGTCGTCGTTACGTCGTCGCGGCGCGGTGACCTCCGCGAGCCGGCGCCCCCGGGACAAGTTTCGTTTATGTTCACCCTTACGTTCTCTAATGAGGAAGCTATAATATTACGCGACGTAAGTAATGGACGGGCACGATGAACCCCGTTACGACAACGGCTCGCCCCGGGTGATGGTTAACGGCTAACGATCCGCCTCCTTCTTTTCCTCCATCCTCGCCTTCTCGCCTGCGTTGCTTTGTGTCTTTCCACCCGAAGGCAGCCTTCCTTCTCCTTTTTGCCCCTTTTTTTCCGCCCGTTTCATTTGCACACGCACCGTTCCCCGATCCAGGGTTCATGCAAGCCGATCATCCTCCACACGGAACGTTCCGGATGCCTCGTCCTCATCCGAAGCCGAAATTTCGCTTATAATTTTGGGGTAGATTCTTCTCTTCCTCTCTCTTTCGCTTTGAAAAACTCGCCTTGCGAGCTATTTTAGAATAGATCAGGTGATGGATAGAGTCTCCGAATATTTTCGCTTGGAATATTTAAAGATATCGAAGAGTTGTAATTTTTAGCTCTATTTATTTTTGGCATCTGAATAAAACCTAACGCTCTAACGGAAGTCACTTCCTTTTAAATAACTGTGAAAGAATATCCTAGTAGAACTTAGTAGAACCTAAAAGATCCACGACGTTTTTATAATAAAGGTTATCGATGGTAAGACGATCGATCGAGAAACGTCGAAGCTAAAGACTTCTAAAAAGAAAAGTTTTCCGATCTCTCGCGAAATAAATATCATGAATACGGGGAGAGAAAGGAGACTATGATGATCGTTGGGAGATTATGAGAAAGATTGCCGAATTTTTATTAATTCGATAATCCATCTTCAGACAGATTCGACGCGATTTGCGGAATTTTTTCGCCACGGGATTCGCGGAATGGGTCAAGAAGCGTTTTCTCCTGGTTGTTAGTCTCTGGTTTATCCCCGCAATCTCTGTCGTGGGATTCCCTTCGATTCGTCAGGTTCTATCGACAGGTAAATAGGAGGTGCTGATTGCATCGGGGCACGAGATCACGATCGGATGATAGGGTGGACCGATCGATCCCCGTGGCAGGGTCAGATGGCTCGATCGCTGATCATTTCGGCCGTTTAGATCGGCCAACGGTTGCCACGCGGATTAGACACGACCGGTTGACGCGTTGTCACTCGTTATAGAACGTTTGCCCGTTTGCCGAAGACACCTTCGATCCAGCTGACGAAGGAAACCGTGTCGATGTTTGTCCGATCGACTATGCATCCATTTATACCCCTGTTGGCTTTACCACTCCGAAATGAATTAACGCGGCACACTAGGCTTCCGCTCTTTCACCGAGCGTGCAATTGTCGTTGACTGCAGTGTATCGAACAAGAACATATCGGCGAATAATTACAGGCAGGAAACGAAGCCGCTTTCCTTAACCAATTTGCATCTTCGGTCTGAAGAGAGTCTTTCAATACTTCGATTGAAATTAAGCATAACAAACAAACTCTTTTTTATATTTTATATTTAACAATTATACGTACTCTGGAATAAAATTATTTTATACGACGTTATGACATAAATATTTAGCTTTATAGGTACCTGCACGGTAAATAAATTTAAAATAGATAAGTAACAGTTATTAGGTGCGGATTATTTCGCTCAATGATGCAAATGGGTTAAGTTATTAGGAAAACAAAATGTCGGAAACTTTTAACCCTTTAGGGACGAATGTCATATTATATATGGAAGTTTTTTGTAATTTTTCCGAATAAAATAAAGCGAAAAATAATTTTAGGATTGTCATCAATGTCGTAGATATTTTTCATTTCGGAGAATTTCCCTCGATTTGTCGTTTTTAATAGTATAATATACACTGAACATTATTGTTAGCATTGTTTTTCATCTGCAAAGAGTTAACCTTTTTCAGTCTAAGATTCTTTCACTATGAAAAAGCTTTTCTTTTGTTTCTAAAAGCTCCATGATACCTTTTGCCTTAAAAAACCTGCAAAGAAAATTATACGTTTGCGTCTAGACTGAGCGGAATTATTTTATTTCGAAATTTCACGCGTAGTTATTTTTAGTATAGTTATCGTCGCTTATTCGTGTTTAAGTTATGGCATTAAAACGAATGCCGACTAAAAATCCGCCTCGAATGCAAAGGGTTAATCTTCCGTTCTATTGCTAGACATAGACAAGTGAAGTCCACATTTTACATCACGAGAAATAAGAAGATGGTTCTCGAAGGCGAGATAAAAATTAATTTTTTCGAATGAAATAAAGCGAAAACTAATTTTACCATTGTCATCAATATCGTAAATATTTCTTTATTCTGAGAACTTCTCTCGATTTGTTGTTTTTAATCGTTTAGTATACATCTTCTCGTATCCCTAACTAATTTCCCGCTCTATGTTACTAGACATAGATAAGTCAATGCGAAATTCCTACAGAACCTGACCGATTCACCAGATTTCACATCACGAAAAATAAGAGAAAGACTCCTGAACGCGATAACCGATAAAAATTACCCGAACTCCGAAGCGACTGTTATTCAGGAACGCGTCGAAGGAGTAAAAAATTCGGGTTCGACGGTTGACATTCCACCTCGGGCTTTCGATCAAACATCCCGCAAACACGGTCCACCTACTCCTTCTTCCCGGCAATCTCGACATCGATCTTTCATACCACTCGGCCGTTCCGTTCACCCGAACGCCAAAACGTCGGCCAGGCGTTTCGCGATGCTGGCAAGCACGCGTCTCAAAGCGTTACATTCACCGAGACGAGCGGAGCCATTTATTAAGCAGCCGAGAGGAGCACGGGTGTCTTTGACGCGTCTAGCAGCTCCGTATTCCTTCCCATTCACCTCTCTTCGCTTACAACCACCGAAATCTCTCTTCTCTCTTTCATCTCACTCACCTTTCGTGCCTTTCTTTCCTCTCTTTCATCCCTCTTCCTTTCCACCTCACCCCATTTCTTCTCTATTATCCTCGCGTTTCTTTCATATTTCATATTTCGCTCGTTTCTTTCTCTCTCTTTACCTCGCGCCTTCGTTTGTACGCGTCTTTAGAGTCTCGTTTCGATTCGTAAATACGTATCGCGGCGGGTTTACGAGCGATGGGTCCACGTAAAGCCTTTACCAGGCTGACGGGAAAGAAGCCTAACGATATTCCGGCGGTAATGAACGATACGCGAGATAATGGCCGATGTTATCGGCTGCGGTGACGCCTGGCCGCCGTGACCGATGCCCGGCGCTGATCCGCGCCGGCAGAAATATGCAGCGACCGCGATCGCGCCGGTTTCTCTACGCTGTCGTTGCCGTTGTCGTTGTTGCCGTAAATCCGTCCGCGGGAAACAGGAGCCCCCTGTCCCGTGGACATTGTAATCGGAGGAGTGGACGGGCCGCGTGAATAAGCCCTGCAAGCGAACCCGCCGCGTCATTTTTCGTCACGAGCTTTCACGCGGCCGAGCTTGAACGCTCCGGCCCGGGTGATTGATCACCGGCCCGGGCCCTTTCGCCACCAGCCGGATTTCAACCCGCTTCCGCTCGCGTCACGCGTACGCGCCAAAGCGCCGCGACGCCACGCCGAGCGTTCAATGGGCTACCAGTGCGCTGTCCGCTAGCGATAGCGCCCGATTTTCCCTGGTTTTCCTTGGTTTTCTTCGTTGTGCAACGGCTTTCTCCGTTTTTCCCCGGTTTTCGTCGTCTTTTCCCGGTTTTATTCGCGTTCCTTCGATTTTCCCCGGTTTTCCTCGGTTTTCTCCGCTTTGTCCCGGTTTTCGTCGTCTTTCCTCGGTTTTCTTCGCGTTCCTTCGATTTTCCCCGTTTTGCCCCGGTTTTCCCCACTTTTTCTCGCTTTTCTCCGATTTTCCCCGCTATGCCTCGGTTTTATCCGTTTTGTCCCGGTTTTCCCCAGTTTTCGCCATCTTTCCCCAGTTTTCATCGCTTTCCTCCGATTTTCCCCGTTTTGCCCCAGTTTTTGCAATTTTTTTCCGGTTTTCTCCGCTTTGCCGCAGTTTTGCCTCGGTTTTCTCAGGTTTTCCCCGTTATTCCCCGCTTTTTTCCGTTTCGCACCGGTTTTCCTCCGGTTATGTGCGTTTTTCTCTGTTTTCTTACCGTTTATCCCCAGTTTCCCCGTTCTTTTCCCCAGTATTCGTCTGACCATGTAATTTTTCTTTTTCACCCACCGCTCGGATTAGAAAGAATCGGCTCTGTCCGGTTCGATCAGATTCTTCTCTTCGTTCGGAGAGCAAACGGGACGCGAGAAGCGTTTGGTTCCAGCCAGATTGTCGCGTTCCGAGTAATAATTGCACTTTTCATTGTTCGTTTAAGTGGGCTTTATTGTCGCGCGGTGTAGGAACGTACGGAGGGAGTGGAACAAAAGACCGGCTGTGTTTCCAATTATAATTTCAGCCGAAGGAACACCTATGGCAACGTCGTCTGAGGTTTTAAATTGGAAACCAGGCCGGTTTTGTCCGAGGAAATTCTCGTATTCTCTTTCCCAACTCGTATAAGGATCTGTTTTTCTTTCCACGGGTCGCTGAAAGTAAGAATGACGCAAAGGGACCAGACGAAGAATGCATTACGACAAACAGGAGTATAGACTGACTAAGATCTGAAACTAAGAGTTCTCTCTATACTGGCGTTTGCGTAAGATTAGGCGTGTTTTAATGAATAAACTTTCGACGACAAAAAATAAATTTTATATCTAGTTCTGATATAAAATCTGTACAATGCGTTACGAGATATAAATGGTGGATATACTAAGTAGAGAATTGCGTCAATGCTGGTCTTGTTAGTCGTCCTGTTGCCTAAATCGAAATGATTCACCTGTCGTTGACGTTTTTCTTATCGAAATTCCTGATTCGTTGTCCGAGGTGTTACGATTGTTTGAAGAACGAGTGAAGGTGGTAGTTAAAGGATAAGGAAGGAAGCTAGCGATTTATTCGTGGTTCTACAACTATACGAGAAGATACAAAATCCGTGTGACTACGTAGCATGACTATTGCGAATTTTTATATCGGTTTGCAAGTTACTTTGAGATCGCGTTGGATCTCGGAGACGTTCGAGCGAAAAGGAACTCTGTCGAGAACGAGAGAAGCAATTATCTCCATTAAATCGGTATCTCTTTCCCCCGACAGGGTTTCGGCTTCCGCGATAAATAAAACGCGCGTTACAAAAGCATTCTTCTCCCTTTTGCAA
Source organism: Euglossa dilemma (assembly GCA_002201625.1). NCBI lineage: Eukaryota > Metazoa > Arthropoda > Insecta > Hymenoptera > Apidae > Euglossa > Euglossa dilemma. The sequence goes on along the minus strand of NIJG01000017.1, from coordinate 782,535 downwards.
CTGGCTGGTACTCGAAACGAATTTTCGCGAAATTCCGCCGGTTCTACGGTGCAACGGAACTTCGCAGCGGCGCGCGTTCGCGCTGATTTATTTTCCGCCGGGAAAAGTGCGAATTCCTCGGCTTCCCTTCGTAGCCGGTAAACGAGTAGCTCGCGACGAGTGATAGGCGAGTTTATCTCGCGCGTTGCGTCGCTGACACCAGAATACCTTGCATGACTGATGGCGCGAGTGATCCCGAAGAGAAATACAGATCCCCGTGCCGGCGTCCTCGCAGTAAATTCTCCCGTTTCTATAGGAAACAAACGCGACAGCCGGCAAAGAAAAGACGAAAGCCCGCGTTCCGCTTTTTCTTCGCGTCGCGCTGAAATTTGCGCAACTCGCGCAGTTTCCCGTTTTCGCTCCGCGAAAGCAACGTTCCGATTTTTCGCAATTTCGATTTTTCGAGTGACAATTACGAGTGACTGAAATGGTATTTGGTGCGCGGAGTTTCTCGCTTATCGTCGGAATATTTGTAGAAAATGCGGAATAATGTTATTTCAAATCTTCAAGTCCCAAACGTTGCCACCTTTTCGCGGATATTTGCTTAATTACCGAGTTTTTGATGAAAAGCGAATTATCGCGAATCGTTCATTGCGTTTGATTCATCTTGAATAATGAATTGTCGGAGACTTCGTTACGCGAGTTGATCCGTGAGAGGCTGATACTCGATAAAGAGGAGGAAACTTTTTATCGATGGCCCGGAGGTACACCTCGAGATAAGGAGTCTTTATCCTTCGCGTAAACGCCTATCCGTATCCATAGAATAAATAGGCTTCCCTTCTCCCGAAACTGCCATTAAGAAACCTAATATTTCCCAGCGTGATCCTCCCTGTCGCCTCGTTTTATGGCGTTCCGTACTCGAGGGGCGTTTCCGCGAACCAAATCGAGCCGTCCGTTTTAACCACCGTTCCTGCGATTTAGTATCTTTACCGAAACTGCCAAAATTTCACGATGAAACGGTTAAATAATTTGAATTCGTGCAATATACATCTTCTCGTTAAAAATCGACCGATTATCATAGATGGTGCCGAACATTTTGAATATTTAATTCATAATCAAACCGAGTGCGACCGACCGCTACAAAATGTTCCTGCGATTTAGTACCCTTACCAAAACTGCCAAAATTCCTCGATAAAATAGTTAAATAATTCAAAATCGTACAATATGTACCTTCTCCTTAAAAATCGATCAATTAATTATTATAGAAGATGCGAAATATTTTTAATATCTAATTCTAAACCAAACCTAGCGCGACACGTTCGCTACAAAACATTCCTGCGGTTTAATATCCTCGTCGATTTACCAAAAAACTGCGAAAATTCCTCGATGAAACGGTTAAATAATTCGAAATCGTACAATATACATCTTCTCCTTAAAAATCGATCAATTAATTATTATAAAAGGTGCGAAACATTTTTAATATCTAATTCTAAACCAAACCTAGCGCGACACGTTCGCTACAAAACGTTCGATCAGCCTCCTCCACGGTCTGCTTTGGAGAGGAAGATACGAATCTGAGGAGCGATCGCGGAACAAAGCGAGAACCGTATAGACCGTGGTATCAGCCAACCTACCGTCAACCTTCCACCTCGTGAATCAACGCGACAGATCAACGGTCGATTGATCGGAGCAGGAGGGAAGTTGAAAGTCATCGATGTCCAGGTGGCAAGAGGGTGGCTGGCCGACGTGGGCGTCGAAGTGCAAGCGAGGGTAACGTCTCCTCCGCCTGGTGGCACCCTTACCAAGCCGAACCGTGTACGTGTGGCACGCACAGGCACTCTAGGCAGCCTGGTGGCTGTCGACGAGCTGGCAGCCGGCACTTCCCGCGATATATCGAACGATACGCTCGGACTACGGGCCTCTATCTCACCTGGAGGCTTGCTCGACGTCCCTGCGTATCTATATGCGCCGCTTCGGCAAGGAGTTACGAGTGGCTACCAGTTTCTAGCGGCCGAGAGGCGTGCGTGGAAGTTTATGCGGGATGCGGCGCATTGTTTCAGCCCCAGTGGGAGGATGGCGGTCGAAGTCGCAGGAGGAGGCGGCAAGATTGATCGGGCCCTCTGTCCCCCGGCCTTGATAACGCTCCAACAGGCTTTTTGCTGGGCTGTGCCGGTTTTCGTAAAATTCGGCCACGATATATATCGATTTCCGGTCGAACCGATGACTCGAGGGCTTCGGAATCGGAGGAATGACCGAGGAGAGGATAGGGTGCTTTGATAATTGAAGGAAAGAATCCTTGGTTTCTTGGGAATTTTGTCGAAAAACTGATTGTACGCTGTAACAAATAATTTTTGGGAAGCCTTTAACTCTTTGTTCGTAAGTGCTATCGGTTTCCGGTCGAATCGAGGACTCGACGATCCCTGAAGCGACCGAATGGACGTGAAGGGGACAGGGTGCTTTGATGATTGAACGAAGGAATCTTTGGTTTCTTGGAGATTTTGTCGAGAAAATGGTTGTACACTGTGACAAATAATTTTTGGGGAGCCTTTAACCCTTTGTTTGGGAGTGCCACCGGTTTCCGGTTGAATCGAGGTTTTGAGGGCCCCGGAAACTGAGGAATGACCGTAGAGACGACAGGGTGCTTTGATGATTGAACGAAGGAAACCTTGGTTTCTTGGAAATTTAGTCGAGAAAGTGGTTTTACGCGATGACAAATAATTTTTGGACAAATTATCTCTCAATTGCGTGGGCCAAAGTAAACGATAAAGTCGATCGGAAAGATTAAGGATTAAGGTAGAAAAAATAACAAGTACGATGATAGGATCCTCGCGATCGGAGATGTAAATTACTTAGAAACTTCGTTAGAATAGCTTAGTAAGCGTTAAAAATCGCGAAATATTAGGAGGTGAATTTCATGAACGACCGAGCGACGCGTGTGGAGTTTCTTAATAAAATTAGGGAGATGTTCGGTGGGATAATGGAATCTCGATCGCGGTTGCAATTTATCATACCAGGATACGGTGTATCCTCGGTCGAGTACGAAGGGTCGGGTATAAAAATCGCATAAACGTCGGAGTTGGTAGCTCGGAGAAGAGGCGATTAGTAATTGCCGAGGCGAATGAAACCGGCTAGTGTATTTATGCGGCGAGTTCCCGTGAAATTCCCGCGGGAAACTGGCTGAAGTTTCGCTAAAAATCCTGACCGGCGCTCGGTCTTATCCGGCTGGTTCAACAAGTTCCATAAGTACCGCGCAACTTCCGACAACTTTATACGGTTGTAATTTATACGCTCGATAATTCCTCGTACCAAAACAAGAGGAGTTATATACCAGTCTGTCAGTGTTCCGAGCAGGCACTGTCCGGTATCTTGATGCGTTCATACGCAACGCGGAGATTAGAGTTACAAGTAGCTTTCAGTGCCTTCGCTCTTGTCAGGACGCATCTAATCTATTCGTACGCGTGGTTACAGCCGCCACACAGGTGCGGCTGGTTTCAACGCACCGCGTAATTAAAATGTATAATCATAATTGCGCGGGGAAATTGCCTTTTGCATTTTAACCGTCACTGGTCCTTACGGCGGTACTTATGCACGGTGATTCGTTTACGGCTATTTCTCATCCCGGCCCCTCCTTCTATTTCAACCTTCCCGATCTTCCTCGACGTTTCGCAAGAAAATAGATTTCCAACCGACACGTCGGTAATAATTACTATCGGTGTTCCTGAGAAGAATTTCTGCAGCTTCATGTATTGTACGATACTTGACTGTTCCATCGAAGATTCTGACCGGAGAATATGATGGGTAATTACTGTGTTTTATTTTCTTTTTGTTCCTTGAAATCGACGAAGACAACGAAATTGTATATTTTTTAGCACTAGAAGTATAGCGATCGTCCGTTTGCGCCACGAAAGGTCGTACATGATATAATTGGCTGGAAGATTAGCCGGATGAACACAGGGCTGGAGGAAATAGTATGCCGGAATAATTGCTGGAAACAAGAAATCACGCCGAATCGTTTTTGAGTGTTAAATCCATTAATAATTACGCGTATCTTCGCAGACGTGAAACCAGATCGCCGATTCTTTTTCTCCCCACTGCCGAGTGTTGGATTCGTTTATAATTATATATATATCGCGGACACGAAGTCGGAGCTTATCGTTGTTATTACTTTTCCCTCGCGTGCTCGCCCGATTCGCAACTGTGTTCATCGCGGATGCGAAGCTCGAGTCGATCCTGTGTACCGATATTTTTATAACAAACAGTCTACCTGTAATTATCATCTATCTTCATTTGCTTATGTACAACCTCTGGAGAACCACCCGGTAGAGCAATTACGAAAACCAACAAAGATCACTCTAACACGGAAAAGGCGGGACGATCGCGTAACTGTATCTAACCCCTGCAAAAAGCCTCGCGTAAAAACCAGAACCATAATTCATCTTCGATTAATACATTTAGTTACTATGAAGTTCACGATCTTGGCAATGCAGAAATTTGTCGAATCGTTTAATTTCGATGCGCCATAATAACCTAAATTGATATAATTTTACTCTTTAACTGGTTAAACGCGGCGCCAGTCGTCTGGGAGTTATCGTTTGAACGACATCGCGTTTAAAAAATAAATATTATAATTTTAAGACGTAGGATTACATTATTTCGATATTCCACGCATCGTTGGGTAATTTTAAAGAATTAATATCCGCCAAAATAGGAATTTTCTCCACTAAAATGCACTGTCATGTATTACGATGCTTAATCGTGTATTCAGATTTATCGATTGGACGGCATCGCGTTTAAAAAATAAATGTTACAATTTTAAGACGTAGGATTACTTTACTTCGACATTCCACGTATCGTTGGGTAATTTCAAAGGGTTAATATCCGCCAAAATAGGAACTTTCTCCGATAAAACCCACTATTACGTGTCACGATGCTTAATCGTGTTTTCAGACTTATCGTTTGAACGGCATTGCGTTTAAAAAATAAATATTATAATTTTAAGACGTAGGATTACTTCACTTCGATATTCCACGCATCGTTGGGTAATTTTAAAGAATTAATATCCGCAAAAATAAGAATTTTCTGCACTAAAATGCACTGTCACGTATTACGATGCTTAATCGTGTATTCAGACTTATCAATTGGACGGCATCGCGTTTAAAAAATAAATATTACAATTTTAAGAAGCAGGATTACTTTACTTCGACATTCCACATATCGTTGGTTAATTTTAAACAATTAATATCCGCTAAAATAGGAATTTTCTCCACTAAAACTATTACATATTACGTTACTTAATTTTCATCGAACGAGGAATCCGTCAAAGAGGAAACGAAATCGAAACATCGCACCGACCGCGATTTTTGTCATTTTGACATTCGTCGCGATGTCGGTCATTGGTAAAAGAACTCAGGAAAACGGGAAGAGATGTCATCAGGAACCGCGATACTCGCGCTGACAGCACAGAATCATTAAGGAACTGGGCGCTGTTAAACGGGAGAAGCTGCCGTGAACGCGGCTTCCTCCTGCGGTGAATAGTGAACTCGAGTGTAATCTGAAATCGCGTCGATTACCATCCCGGCGCCGCATACCTCTCGAATTAGCTGTGTAAATCAGTTTGAAATACGTTTATTCTTCGCGGCTTCGACGAGCTTCTTCGAGCTACTTGCCCGGTTAGTTACGACCCGGCGTCTCGATGTTACCTCAATGTTGCGGCTCTGGCAAAAAAGGCCAGCTGGACGCGACGACGCCGGCTAGATCAGCAGGTGTTCGAGACGCTAATAACGGATAGGAATAACGGAGGGTCCGGGAATATAACCGGGATGCGGCGTAACGACGTTAATTTGACTCTAAGCACCGCGCAGCGGAAATTCTTGACACCGCGAAGCTTCATTATCACCGACGGGTTTTCCATTCGGGTTCGCGAATTTTCGGCTAACGGAGTATCGTGATTTTGCAGGTATATACACCTGATAGACACGTGTGTTGTTCCGGCCAAGAGTCTGTTTGGTTGCGAGTTTATTTTCATGAAAAATTCACTACGAACTAGACCGTCGCTGCAGTGTAAAAGATTATTTTGATTGGATTAAAGGTTAACCCTTTGGCGATGAAAGCTTCTTGGAATATAGCGAAAAATAATTTTAGCATTGTTATCAATGTTTTGCATATCTTTTAATTCGGAAAAGTTCCTTCGGTTAGTTATTTTTAATTGTTTCGTATATACTCGACGCATCGTTCACTTCGTTTCTCGTCCGCTGAGGGTTAACCCTTTACTTCACTTAGTTTGATGCGAAAACCCGATACATGTCAATGACAATTTCTTTGAAATAGGTTCCTAGGTTCTTTAGCATACAATTTTACGAAGTGTAAAATAACATCTCTTCAAATAGAGATAAGATTTTTTATTTAATTTCTATATGTAATTATTTTAAGTTAGAAGTAATAAATTCACCGAAAATTCTGCGAAACGTCTCNATTTTAAGTTAGAAGTAAGAAATTCACCGAAAATTCTGCGAAACGTCTCGAGTCGCTGGTTAATTTTTCGAGTAAAGTGAAATTATGTACCGTGGTGTCAAACATCAGTGAAACATCGAGTAAAAAATACATCCCGGTAGCCGGGAATCGTTTGCATCTGGAATACGATAGACCGCTGATTCGCTGGGAGCTACTTAGGTACGTTCTTCATCCGAGAACGTTATCGAAGTCACGTGTCATCGGGCGATTATCCGCCTCGTCTTGGACGTTTCAAGGCTGGTGACATTCCATCGGAATCGTTAAGGGGTTCGTGCACAAAGTGGCCGCGGAAATCGCTCGAAAATTCGTAAACGACGAAGGCAGCGGAGAAGGGGGAAGGAGGGCTGTTAAATTCAGCGAGAAAAAGATTCCCGGTCCTTGGTCGGGCGTAAATAGCAGTTCAGCGACGTCGGGGCGAAAAGAAAGAGGATTTCACGGTGTAGTGCAGTCTACTTGAGTAAGTAATGGGCGGAGAGTGGCTCCGTTCGTCTTCTCTAAAGTGGACGCCGGGGGTAAATGCGTTGAACGACCCTAAGGAGCTGGTTTCGCATCGCTCTTGCATCTGCTTTCGACTGGCTTAAACCGTATGTCTGGATATTAATACGCTCGCGTCTTTGGGAATCCGCCTTGAAGAGCTGTTTAATGGATAGTCGCGTTAAACCGTTTCCAGCGGATCCGTTTTGCTCGAAACTTTCGCGTTTTATTAGTACCGCGCGACTTCTTCATTTTTAACGCGCCTAACGACTCTGTGCATTAGTATCTCGCCGAAATAATTACAATTCCTCGGTACTCGTAACCTTTCGTTCGTTCAATTCATTTCGTACTCGGTTTAACCTATTGTCCCGTTGAAAATCTGAAACGTAGATTCGGAAATGGTTCGAGCGAAGGCGAGAAAATTGTCTTCGCTGGAATCGTAAATTCCCGTTGAGTGGCGCGTTATTCCGTCGAATAATTCCAAGGTTAACTCCGAGGATTAACTCTCAGTGAGCGAGTCACCGTTGAAACATTGTAGCCCGAATTAAACGGCCCGTTACTTAGCGATTCGTCGTAGAATCGGTCTCCGTTCGCCAGATTTCCATCGTCGTAAGTGAATCAGGCGTAAAATCATCGTTCATTACGCCCATCGTCAGTCGTTACTCTCGCGTTGGAAATCAACGTGACCTCGTAAGTCCGAACATAGCCAATCGCAAACACCGATGTCGCACGGAATGCTTCACAAGCATTTTCGCAATTACGTAAATAAGAGGACAAACAGAAACGTACGAATTATGCAGAACGAATGAAATTTATTCGTTTTAATCGAATCTATATAGATTCGATAAACTCGAGACCTAAAAGATTCATCGCGACCCAAGAAATAATCGTCCCCTTGCTCGTTGGAAATGACTTCGATTTTAAAAGGTTCTTCCTTTAAATATTAATCTCGCTGTTCAAATAGAATTACTTTCCTTCTAATCCATCGCTCCTAAGAATGCAAACGTTCGCTATTTTCGGGGAAAATATCTTCGTTCCTGCGAAGAAATAACTCGTACTTTCCTTACTCCTCCAGTGGAAAACTCTGGGTTAAATTTAAAACATTAACTATTCTCTAACCGATGAAAAAAAAAAAAGGAAAAGAAAGTTGGAGAGCGGAGAATAATTTTCGGAGGAAAACACGAGTCCCGAAGGAAAGGAGTAAAAAGTCGTCCTTTCCACGCGACAACCCCCATCGTTTCCACTCTGGAGAACTCTTTGGGGGAAAAAAGAATTAATACCTTTCTTATCCGCCGAATGTCGCATGCGAAATAAATTCCCCTAGCAGCGGAGGCCACAAAAGTCGCTTTGGTATTTTCGTTTGCGTACGGAAACCGCAATAATGCAACGGGGCGGGGTGCGAGGGCTGCGGGACATTGGAAAATACGGGTTCGGCGCTGGGGGTGGTTTTTGTTCGCCGGCCGTGACGGGAGGGGAGGACGGGACGGATATAAAGTCGACGGTGAGAAAGTTGTAAGTAAAGCCGGGGGTGGTTTCGCGGGTTTAACGACGCGGTCTGATTTCCATTACGTTTTTCTGCCGCGTCTGGCTTTATTCGACGACGCCGTATCGGGCGTTCGTCGCGAGACGGGCGCACGGCGTCTCGTCGAAGAAGCGTTTCTGTGACAACAGTCACCTTCTCGCGGAGAATGCCGGGTACTTGGCAGACGCGAGTAATTGCATCGTTACGGCGACGATAATGGTGAACGTCGAGAGAGGATCGAAGGATCGGACGAAGGACTTTGTTGCGGCAGAATTATTATTTCGAGGGTGCTCCGTCCAGGATGAGGTGTTCGTCGGAGACTTGAAATTTATTTATTTCACGAATCGATCATTTTTCTTATCCGATCGAAAGGTAACTCGATTTCAATTCCCTTTTCTCGCGATACAGTATCGTATCCGCGAAACGGGATCGTGTCCCCTTTCCCGTCAGCGGCCTCGATTAATTCTTTCTCGGAAATTTTCAGATCTATGTAGGAATCTGTGTAGGACGCGGCTCGTAGGACGTTCCGAGCGAGCTCCACGAGTAACAGGTTAATTGCGATACGTATGGGGAACGGGAACGAAGGGGACAAAAACCGAGAGCGCATGTAGATTTATTCCGCGTCCCGGTCGAACGCTATATTTAGGAATTTTTATCGCGGCTTCGGGGCAGATTAAATCCGGCTGTATTCCTTATTTGTTACCATAACGCGGAGCACAATGAGAACGTCGAGGTCAGACGACGTGCCGAGCCGAATTAAGCTGTTCGCAGCAGTGCGCCTGATCGTTGGAACAATGGACTCGGTAACAATGAACTCGGTCTTGCGAGAACGCGCAAAGATATGTAGCCCGTATTAGCACTTGTCGTGCCAATTTAGACCGGGAAATTTGAAACAAATTCATGCCGCGAGTACGTCACCCTTCTCTAGCGATTCCATGAGCAGAAGTAAAACGCTCGTTCGCTGAAAATTCCGGCCGAAAAAAGGGAAAAATTCGACGAGCCGAGTTGGAAAAACCGCTTTGGCCTTTCGGCGAATTACTCGCGCCATTAGCCTGGTAAATCACGGATAAAATTTGACAAAATTAATTAATTAAAGGCTCTACTCGAAAGTTAGTTCCAGCCTGCACGGACACCAATAACCGTGGAACCCTTTGCACGGTCGGGCAGTTGACCGATATAAAGAGGTTCGAAATTGAACAGAACCCGTGGGGCGGGGACGAGCGGAGTTTCCGCGCAATAAAGAGGCGGTGGCAGGGTTCACCGGGGAATTTTTCAATGGACCGTGCGTTCCCGAAGCGGCGATACGTGCTAAATCATCGGAAGGTTCCCCGCGCGGCATTATCGAAAACGGTCGGACGTATTATTGTATCGCGACGCGGTTGTTCGTGACCCGATCGACAGATATGCCGGGGCAGACCCGATATCCCGTGTTATTAGGTCGGACAAAGGAATCCATTGTGAGAGAGGAGGCCGCCATCGCGGAGGATAATGTCCCTAGCGCGGAAGGAAAAGGAAAAGGCGCTCGATAAATCTCCGATGCGAAAAACCACCCGTCTCTCGATCGCGCCGGTCTTCCAACGAGATACATTTGTATGGAACGCGGACAATTAAACGACCTCTCTTCTATATCGTGAGGCCCTCTTTCTAGGTGGTCCGAGATTCACGGGGTCCGTTGGAGTGGACGACGATAAGAGTGTTTTTCGCGAAGGGATAGAGATCAATCATTGTTCCGATTAGAAATTAAACTTACATACTTCCGATTTTCTTCGTAAACGACCACTTTTCTATATCGTGAGGCCCCCTTTCTAAGTGTTCCAAGATTCTCGGTGTTCGTTCTAGTGGACGACGATAATAGTATTTTTGCGAATCGACGACGCTAGGAACAGAGATCGATCATTGTTTCGATTAGAAATCAACCTTACATACTTCCGATTTTCGTCGTAAACGACCTCCCCGTAAGGCCTCCTTTCTAAGTAATCCAAGATTCTCGGGGTCCGTTTAAGTGGACAACGATAGTAGTATCTTTCGTGAATCGATGACGATAGCATTTTCCGCGAATCGACGACGCTAGGGATAGAGATCAATCATTGTTCCGATTAGAAATCAATCTTACATACTACCTACTACTGATTTTCTTCGATTCTTAATTTTTATTTCCTCGCGATTCCCTCGAGTTCGTGAACAGAGTTGGGAAATGTAATTCCACCGAGTCAACGGTGCAGGGATAAATATCTGTCCGAAGCAGCGGAAAATCGACGAGGAAAATGAGACGAGTACGGTGGAACAAATGGGGAATGGAGACCGGGTACGGCTTCGGAGAAATTCGCGGAAAAAGGGGGAGCGGATATCGGGATTTTAGAAAGAGTCTTTTTTAATAGGAACCTTTGGCGAAACATTTTTTCGACACAAAGGGTAAAAAAGGGACTAGGGGAGAAATAATTTTCCGGCGCAATAAAGCGGCCACGTATCGCCGAGGAGACCGGCCCCGGCAGCGTTTCAATATAAAAGTTTTCCCGATCGGGAACTTCGAGCGGTTTAATTAGCGTTAATTCATCACGCACTGTCGAAAAAGTAATTACAATCTGCAAACACGTTTCGCGTAATACGTACAATCGAAGTTGAATCGCCAAGTTTCGCGGCAGCGGCCGATAATTCATCGGCGGAATTTCCCCGCCGCGAGTACGAAGATTATCGAGCTAAATTCGCTGGAAATGCACCGTGGTAAGGGAAAGAAGAAGGAAGAAATCGAATGAAAACGTTTCGTACTTTCCGCGAAAGTAATAAAATCGAGATTTACGAAGAGAGTTAACAACAATCGCGAAGATCTGACGCGATGAGGAACGCGAAACGAGATCGACGATCAATCGGAAAGTTGATATCTCATCGGATCCGTAATAATTCGGGCCCGAAGGATTTACTTGGCTTCGAACGCTTTCGTTTCTTCGGAAAGTCAACGGTTAAACGAAATTGCTCGTGGCCGAAACGGAGGGCAATTAAAATCGCTGGGATCGAATGTAACGAAACCGACCATAATCACTGGCTGAAATGCCACTCACCGCGGCGCGGAAACGCGTTATTCCCGACCTTTCGCTTCAAATATTCAATTACATAACTAGCCACCCTTGAAAATTGATTGGCGGACAATTACCGCGGCGAATGAATATTGCAATCGGTCGATATCATAATTAAAGCGAGTACGGTGCATCGAACGGCAGGATTTAGCGATTATACCTGGATTTCCTCTGTCGCCGCTCTCGAGTAATTGCTCGACGCAAAGAGAGAGACGGTTCGGTAAAAAAAAATCGTCGATAGAAGCGTCGGGACGAAGCAGTGGACGCGGCAGATGCGCGAAAACTTAAAATTCTTCGAATATACGAGGAGATTAGCACGTAACGCGAGACTAACGAGTGATCGCGCGTAAAAATTCGTTAATTACAAGAGGCGCGAAGGGAGAGAATAATTGATAAGGAAAGGAAGGGTTCGCCGATTGTTCCTACGACGGGACAAATAGTCGTTTAATTTAAGCTGAAAGGGATACGCGTAAAAATTCATCGGGGTCCGGGCGAGCCCGGCTTTTCACGCAAGGAAATTAATATTATCACCAGCTGTAACAATTACCCGCTGCGCGGGCAATTTATCTCCGCCAGCGCGCAAACAGCGTTACAAGATATATTTTTGCAAAATATACAATGCCTTTATTTCCACGGGTTTTTATTGATCGCCGATAATTTTTCATGTCGGACAGTCGCTCGTTAGCCGAGGCTTAACTGTAGTTGAATTGATACAAATTGCAACAGCCCCGAAAACCTGTCCGGACGGCTGACGAACGATCGGCCGATGGGGAGGCGGAGAACACAACTCGCGGTACACTTAAAAATATTACGTCAAGCCTAATTCTGCCCTCTGTCCGCGTGTACGCTGCGGCCGAAAAAAGCATCGCCGCGATCACTTGCTTGTCGGATTATCCGGGATAATCGGCTGAAAGATCGAGCGCGAGTCCGGATGAATTCGCGCGTGCAACTTATTTTTAACCATCGCCGTAACGCGAAAATTATCCAACGAATAATTCTGCCCTTCGACGTTATTGCAAAAGCATCTTCGACGAGGTGAAATTTCGTCGGAAATAATGCAGGAAGGAGAGGAGAGGAGAGAACGGAAGGAAGATTTTCCGCAAAGCAGCGAGGGACGAAATCAAAATGTTATTTCGCGAGGAAAAATGCGAAATACGCGGCGTATCAGCGAGAGCTTGCTGGGAAGTCATAAATCCGCGCGGAAGACAGATATTAAGAAAAAGCAAGCGGACTCGGCAGGAGTCTGGATGGAACAGCGAGCAGCGCGACTTCTTCGCCCGGCTCGGCTCGATTTCTCCCTCGAAAACACGTTTCCGAGGCGAACGATAAAAAATCGCGCGAATAAAAACGTTACGGGCCGCGCCGTTTATAGCAACGGGAATAAAGGAAGAAATACTCCGACAGATTTCAGAGAAAAATTCCGCCCGTACGCGCGACGATTTTCGAGAATATGGATAATCAGCGACGAAAACGAGGCACGATATCGCCGGTTGAAAAATTTATTATCGCGAATAATCGCGAATAATCGCGAAATATCGCAGCCATTATTTCTGGCACGAGAGTCGACTGTGATTCCGTTAACTAGAATATCGAATGTAGCGAATATTTGATTAACGATGTTAGTGGATCGCGTGAAAATTGCAGAAGAATAATCTCTCTTTTTATTCAGTCTTTTAATAAGACTCTCTCTCAACGTCTTTCCCGAATGAATTCTCGCTTGTCACTCACCTAACTCATTCGTTCTCTCTTCTATCATTTATTATACCGAAAATATCCAGACTTTACAACGTTAAAGTCGGTCACGTAAACACTAAAAATATATTCGACGCAGTCATCTTTCAAAATCTCTCAAAGATTCTGAACGAGGAATTTTATTTTCATTAGCCATTTTTTATCTTCCGAGCAGATTGCGATTCGCGATTTTCTAAGAATCACGAGCCAGGACACGGTGTTCGGTATAAATTTCGCAAGTGCGAAGAATGCCCGATCGAATCGATTATCGATAAGTTGATTATCGCCGCGAAGCGTTTATAGAATCTTTATTACATGCTCCAGCGATCCGTTAAAGTAGAAGTTTCACGGCAGCTTAATTGAAACGCAGCGGCAGCCGGTGAAAACATTTTTCCGAATCCCGGAAGTTCCGCCGACGATTTCGGACGACCGCGTTTTCTTGCCACTCGCTTCTGATCAACCGGTTCTTCCGGGAAATCTTCCGACGAATTATCAGCTACCAGGAGCCAATCGAGATCCCAAGATATCGCTCTCGCGTTACTTTCTTCTCGAATTCTCGAATTTNTCACGATTTTAGAATTCTCGGTTTGCTGTTCCCAAAAGGTTCACTATATATTTTATGGAATATTATCAGAAAGGAATATTGTCAGAAAGGAAAGACGCTTGTATCGTGTAAGTGAAGAACGAAAATAATATACAAAAACCCAAATTTGAATATTCGGGAGCCTAACAGAAGACACTGTATCAAATAAACAAAACTCATATTGACAATCAAATCATTCGATACAATTATGAAGATTCCAAATCATTCGCCATTATTTCAAATAATTGTAGAATAAAAGATATAACATTGCAAATAATTTCCTTTGAGAAATGATTCATCCATTCGGCTAAATCCAGCCAAAGATATTCGCGCAGTAAATCCTCGGAAGAACGTCCGAGTATTAGCACCTGGTGGCGAATTTTTCGGGTCGGTTCCACACAGGTAAACCCAGATAGCAGGATTTCACACTCGGCAAACAGTTGTAACTAAAGCGAACAAAACGAGAGGCCAGTGCTTCGGTGTTTCTAAACGAATAACTCGCGATGCACGGAACGTGTCGCCTAACGAACGAAAATTCGGCGACGCTTGCAGAGAACGACGCTTGCGTCGTGGAATCGAACGTAGGAAAAGGTAATTTCCACGTAAAAGTTCGACTACGCTTGGAAATAACGAGAACCGCGAGGCGTTCCGGAGCGGAGACTATCGCACGCGACGACGGCTCGCGCGTGCGAAGATACTCGCCGAGAAAAGCTACAAATCGCTTCGCGTTTTTCCGAATACACCTACCCACTGTAATGGGAGGGACCGTAGTAATTGCTCGTCTGGCTCGTTTTTTCGAGAACGATATTTCGAGCGAGCAAGCCGTTCGCGACGCCGCTGCTCGATAGCGTCGAGTTTTACGACTGCCTGTGCATTTTCATTGAATTATTCCTCGCTCCTCCGAACACGGACCCGTGTGTTAACACGTTCGAGATCGATGACCCTGCGTGCGAGTACTTTAGCTGCTTAACGCGCGTGTCTCGGAGATATACCAGAGGATCGTTCGTTTGTCAGTTTTATTCCGTGTCCGAGCTCGCGTATATCCTGTCGATATTTCGTAATTGTCAAGCGATTTTCTCCTTTTCTTTTATCTTGAGATGGAAGCAAGAGAAATTTGAGGATCAAGAGGTTAACGTTTCCTTTAGGTCTGAGACGATAATCAGAATAATTAGAAAGAAGAGTTTCCATAGAATTGTCGGAGCTCGCGTGCATTGTATCGATATTTCGTAATTGTCAAGTGATTTCCTTTTTTTCTTTTATCTTGAGATGGAAGCAAGAGAAATTTGAGGATCAAGAGGTTAACGTTTCCTCTAGGTCTGAGACGATAATCAGAATAATTAAAAGGGTGAGTTTCCGTCGAATTCTCGTTTTCTTGGATCAACTGATCTTCGTTTCATAATTGCGGAAAATTTCTCGAATGTATTTAGACTCAAACTCACGCGTGTGAAAGAATGATAATGGGAATATCTAAAATTTATTTTTCCAATCCGTATTTCCTTGTCATTTAAGGTTGATATAAGTGGAATTAAATAGAAAAATCGAAGACACTTTAACTCGGTTGTTGGTGCTTTATCTAACATCATAACGGCGAGGCGAAGGAAATATTACCGCCCAAGCTTAAGTAAACGTTTGCCCCCATCATTGTTGCATCCAGGCACTAATTCATTCTCTATTGTCCTGGCTGCAGATCGTCGATACCGGCAAAGACCCTGGCGAGGCTTCGGGAAGCTGCGAAATAGGAAGAAGTAATAGAAATATCCTTCCGTCGACGTAGCGGCAATGGCGTCGCCCCGGTGTGTAATTCAGAAACGAATTTATCTACTCTCCCGGCTCATCCATAATTCATCCGCTCGCATGAAAAGAGTCCGAAACAAGGGGCCAGAAATTAGAACAGAGCACGGAAATAATTTACCTTTCCATCCGACCCGCGCTGCGTCTTTCCGCGCCGCGACGACGCTCCTGCTGCTCCACCCACACGGATCCAATTAACCGAATCGTTTCATTCGCCGATAGCCACGATACCTTCTAACTTCCTTCTGCTTAATTTTCCATTTCATTCGCGTCGACTCGCTTGCAGACCGAAATTGCCAATACCATCCTCGAAAATCTCTAAGATTTGCAAACAACTCTAAAAGGAAGCGAAACAGATTCGCCATATTTTATCTGCCATGCTCGATTCGAGAATTCCAAGATTTCAATTTTATTCGCGTCGACTCGAAATCGATAATATCGTACGCGAAAATCTCGAAAATTTGTAAAATTCGAAAAGCAACTCTAAAAGAAAGCAAAACAGGATCGCAATGTTTTATCCGCTATGCGCGTTTCGAGAATTCCAAGATTTCCATTTCATTCGCGTCGACTTGAAATCGACTACGTCGTACTCGAAAATCTTGAAAATTTGTAAAATTCGAATAGCAACTTTAAAAGGATGTGAAATATTTTACCCGCTATTATATTTTACCCGTTTCGAGAGTTCCAAGATCCTGTAAAATATCTTAAACGTTCCCGCGACGTCGGTAATATTTACGAGGACGATTTCGAGCGATTAGGCTCTTCCGGCTAGGGTCCAATCCTTCATCGGAAGGATTCCACGCTTCGAAGGAGGAAAAAGCGGCGGTTGGATTTATCCGTGGCTACGCCACTGTCGCAGAAGGCGCATAGAGAGCCGGTAGGCAGAGATTACCAGGCGAGTACTCGGCGCGAACACGCGAGGAGTTCTGCGAGGAACACAGGATGAGACGTGGAGAGTGGCCATTGGCACAGAGTTACGACTCTGGCGCTCGTCATTCGTTACGTTTTGCTTCGGCCTGGACGCAATCGTGTCCGCTCTTTCTTGGCTTTTCGACCCCGCTGCCGGACAGACACGCCTCGCTTTGTCTACGCGACTCGAACCGCGAAATAGCCCAGGATTGAGACGAGTTCTCCGACAGCGGATCAGCTCCTCTCCTCGCGAACTATTCCCCCGGCGACCGTGGAATTCTTTGCCGCGGTTTTCCCCGCGGAATTTTTACCCGAACCGCATGCCACTTCGTCTCCGCGTTCTTCCTTTTCAACGACAGCAGAGAGACAGAGGCAGTTTGGTTCGTTTCGCGCGATTATTTCAACACAAACAGAGTTAACAGAGATCGTTCGTTATTAACTCTTAACGAAACGCGACATTATAAAAATTCTAAAAAAATCGAACGCCACCATACAGACGAGATAATTTTACAGAAAGCCTATTGCGTTTGGGCTCCATTTGTGCACTGAACGATCAGAGGTGATCGGTAATTGCTTTTTTTATTGAGGAAATTTCTGGACATGAACCATTTAATTTCTTGAAAATTCAACGCTCTACTAATCATTGTACGAGAAAAATACACTCGTTCGTTAAGGGTTAATATCAATTTCGATGATAATAATAATACTTGGAAGATGAAATTTAATAATCTCATTACAGTAATTTTATTTATTTTAATAATCTCTAGTAAAAGTGCTCAAATTTAATTTTTTACATGCTTGCTAATGAGGAATTACACAATAATGTAAGTAAACAAATTGCATTACTAGGAATAAAGAAACGAAGTGGACACCTCGTCGTAAAGTTCTGTCGCTATTGTAAAATAAAGGTATATCGAAAAATATTTGTACCAAGATATTATTCAGCTCCCTTTCTTCATTCCCAAATTATTCCTATAACAAAATAACCCTCAAGTCACCTGCTACACAGCGATCATAATAATTTGTCTTCAATTTATTACAATCCCAAAAAAATCACCGTCGATACAATCAGGAGCAGCATTCGCAATAAAATAAAAATATTTCAAAAAATACTTGTTGCAGGATATTATTCAGTTCCCTTTCTTCATTCCCAAATTATTCCTAAAACAAAATAATCCTCAAGTCACCTGGTACACAGCCAGCATAATAATTTGTCTTCGATTCATCAAAATCCCCAGAAAAATCGTCGCCTATACAATCAGGCACAATAATCGCAATAAAATAAAAGTATTTCGAAAAATACTTGTTCCAGGATATTATTCAATTTCCTTTCTTCATTCGCAAATTATTCCTATAACAAAATAATCCTCAAGTCACCTGGTACACAGCCATCACAATAATTTGTCTTCGATTTATTACCAACCCAAGAAAAATCATCGTCGATACAGCCAGGAGGTAACACACCTCCTTTAACCGAGAGACCAAAAACCTCTGAGAGTAGTCATTTCGAGTGATCCAATAACCCGAGTGTTAAACGACTATAGCCAGCACCTAACCCAAATATAGCGTTCGTCTGGATGATAGCCGTCAGAACGAACGTCCCACGTTTCAACGCTCGCGTGACCACCTGAAGACCGCCTAAAGAAAGCAGACCTCGTGGCGAACGAAGCTGAAACCGGCGGGAAAGAAAAGACAGCGGTGAAAATCTAGCATCAGGCGCCACTCCGGCAAGGACCTCGGGTGCAACGAAGCCGATCGATCACGAGGATCGAGGCGGTTGCTCGCAAGTAGCGACCGCGTCCGATCGTTCCTGGGCCCGATGATAACTACTAATGTACCGCCCACGATCGGCTTGTCGTATAAGAAGGCTCGCTCCGCGAGATAACGCTCGCGCCGAGGAGGGAGCGAGCGGAAAAGAGGCTGGAAGCGGACGCGGCGCGTGGGCGAAGCGAGTTCTTTGAGAAACTCGTATCCCGACCGGCCTGGAATTTTCTCCGCTCCGCCGGGCGTCCTTGTGTCCGCGCCACTTTCTTTCATCCGGTCTTACGCTGCCGAGCAGGAAAATTAAATGCCCGCCGCATCCGACCTCCGAGGTAATGCGATTGAACTTGCACTGCCGACGAGATACCTCTCGGTAGCTCCTCGGACCACCTCTTCGACGTTCCCTCTCAAAGGGTTCTCCGGTAGACGCTTCGTTTTACCGGACATCCACTGGGATCAATTTTGGCCAAGTTCTACGATGGATTAGTCCGAGATCAGACCTCACGGCGTTTGCGTTAGTTTCGATAGAGACTAGACGAGGTTCTGGTCAATCGTCTACCTTTCTTGGGCTGTATGGAAATTAGGCGAGAAATCGCGAATCGTCTTGGGAATTACTATAAGTTGCTGCACTTGAACTCCGCTGTTTTCAGTCCTCTATGACGTTACCCAAATGGTTATCTTCAGGTTCGGTAACTTAACTAGTTAGCTGTGGGACCCCCTTTTAAGAGCGCGTACCTATGTTGCGAAAAACGAAAAAATGTTTGCTCGTTTTATTCCGACCTGGCCTCGAAATATTCTAAACATAAAATTTGAGAATATATTTTGTCTTTCACAAAAATTACAATGCAAATAGCCAATGATCGTCACTTTTTACGCATCACTCCATGACAAGTGTCGATCACAGTTAACTGGTTAATACGTCAACATAGGATATTCGTGAAATTCTTATACTATTGGGTCGTTTGGAAAGTCATTTCGTCTTTTTTTCCCTTTTTTATTTTTATACATGCAGCTGAAGTGTGAAGTTGGCTGTGAAAATATACAATTAGGTCCTCTGTTGCGAAAAAACGGAATGACTTTCCGAACGACTTAATAGAATAATAAATTGGAAGCCTGCGAATTAGAGTAATACTGCGCGAGCAACCCGTGATTATTTTCGTAAATATCGAACACATATTTAATATGTTCGAAATATATAAAATTAGGAATTGAACATTCATCGGCAGAATGCGAAGTTAATGCTTTAGGGATAAGTCTACGCTCTTGCATCTATTTCTGGTGACTGTATCATTTTTCTATTAATTAACTTTAATTTTATTAAGTAATTTCTGCTACTAAGGGAAACGAATTCTATTCCACTTCTGCCATCGCGTTAAATGGATGGATTGGTTGTAAGGGTTGCTGAGGAATCAATCCTACACTTTTCTCAGCGGACTTCAAGTGGGCAACGCATATTAGTTCCGAGGAATCGTTTTCGAGGGATTGTGGCACTTTGTCGATAAAATTCTCGCATTTAACGTAAACGAACGGTAGATCTAACGGAGATCCGATTCAAAACACGCGCGTCTTGCGATTAATCAATGAAACTGGATTCGCAAGGCTCGTGAGATTAGAAATTAGCAGAGAATCGTTATCGATAGAGAAAAAGCGACAAACCTCGAAAGCCGGAACATCGATCACGCGTTCTTTTCAACGTTTCACTTTGTCGATAAAATTCTCGCATTTAACGCAAAGGAACGGTAGATTTAACGGAGATTCGATTCAAAACACGCGTGTCTTGCGAGTAATCAATGAAACTGGATTCGCAAGGCCCGTGAGATTAGAAATTAACAGAGAATCGTTATCGTTCGAGAAAAAGCGAGAAACCTGGATGACTGGAACATCGATCACGCGTCCCATTCAACGTTTCACTTCGTCGATAAAATTCTCGAGTTTAACGTAGAAACGGTAGATTTAACGTAAATACAATTCAAAACACGCGTGTCTTGCAACTAGTCGGTGAAACTGGATTCGCGAGGTCCGTGAGATTAGAAATTAGCGCAGAAGCGTTATCGGTGGAGAAAAAGCGAGAAACCTGGAAGACTGGAACATCGATCACTCGTTCTTTTCGACGTTTCACTTCGTTGATAAAATTCTCGCATTTAACGTAAACGAATGGTAGATTTAACGTAAAATACAATTCAAAACACGCGTGTCTTGCAATTAATCGGTGAAACTGGATTCGCGAGGTCCGTGAGATTAGAAATTAGCGCAGAAGCGTTATCGGTGGAGAAAAAGTGAGAAACCTGGAAGACTGGAACATCGATCACTCGTTCTTTTCGACGTTTCCGAAAGGTAACCCACCTCAGGAAGATTGGCCGTAACTGGAAAGACCGAGGTTCCAAGAAAGATCCTTGCTGCTTTCACGCCCCTGAAGTTTCAGCGAAATAACGCTAACTAAATCACGGCCGGGCGTCAGGCCATAATTAGACGCGTCCGGACGCCGGCAAAAGTGGTCCAATCGCTCGGAGCCTGAGTCGCATCGCCGGATCAACCTTCGCGGAGTCATCGTCAATATTCCCGGCCGACGCCGAGGTGTAATTAGTTAACGAACGTACAAGATAATTAGCGGAATGATACCGGTTGAAACGTACTCGTAATTGATCGATATCTCTGCAACGGTGAAAACACAACTCGTACAAGCAACCGGCCGGCCGTGGTCATTAATCCGCACCTGGTATCAAGATGACCTGGTAGCCGACCCGTTTGATCGATCCTAGTCGAATTAACATCTTCCTTCCTTTCGCGTGCTTTCGTCCTGACGCTGCAAAAGCGCGAATTCGGGTCGCGGATAACAGTCGAGCGGATTTCAAACTCGCGCGACGTTCGTTGGACACCGTTTCAAACATTGTCGTCTACTTCCTGTCGATATTCGTCGTTGGTCTGACAGTTTGGGTGGGCGAGGGATGAGGCCTGATCTCTCCAGGGGTGCTGGGACCACTTCAGGCCGCACTCAGGATCAGGCCCAAGCGGGCAGTTAGTACCATTGGACAGGTACAGTTAGCGTTTGGCGTCAGGAGTTAGAAGTAAGAACTTGGAATTGGAAAAAAGCGATTGGATAACAAGGTATTGGTATAGCTATTGTGTGTAATTATTCATCTTGATAAAAGAAAATCCTCTTCCCCCTTACATTCGCAGCCATTTTTCCCTGGTGGACGCTGTAACAGGACGCGGTGAACCGTTCCGAGGATTGACAGAAGTTATGCAAGCGTCGATTAAATATCCCAAGTTTAGTCCAACTCGTGATTCTAATGACGATGGAACGAGAACGTGACCAAGTGTCTGCCAGCTTCAGAAACGGAAACGAAGAGATAAAAGCTCCTTTTATATCAAGAATATCACAGATATCGACAACGCGTCGAATAGAAACAAAGAAACGCGAGATCCTTCCTTCTACGTCGGATTTTGAAACCATTCGGAGCCGAAAGCTTCAGAACCGATACAGAGGATACAGATATCCGGGACAATTATCAACGATCACCCGGTCAAACGGATCATCTTTGCGTTCGCTTTAATCGCGTTATACGGACGTAACGCGGTGGAATACTGGAAACTGGCATGAACCACCGACACGCGTTGCTTCCTAACAGAGGATAGGTTCGGCGAGGAATCAGCTCGGACCTGTTCCTCCTACTCGTTTGTCTATCAATAGTCCCGCCTCTCTCTGTCTTTCCTTGGCGCGAAACCGAAATCAAGGATCGAACAGAGCGATGCGGCTGGGTCACAATAGCATTCAACAGCGTCCACCGGTAAATGGCCGATGTTGCGCGTAAGCCTCATCGAAGCCGGTCGGAAAGAGGGTTTATGGGGCCAGAAGGGAACCGTCAGTCGATCGTTGCCACAGAATTACGCCGGTTGGCATTATGCCGGCCAAAGGCCAACCTCGTCCCGTTGTCCTACAGCCGCCTGCTACCCCTCCAGTCATCGGACTCGTTCGCTCTCCGTCTGTTCCTCCGCGAACAGGAATTCCATTCCGACCAGCCAGATCCGAGAGATTAGCTCCATTGACCAACAATGCCGCATTGTGCGCCCTGTGTGTGCCCGCATTGCTTTAGGACTGTTCCCGTCTGCGCCGGGACCGCGATACTCCACGAGGATTAATGGAAATCGAAGGCCCAGCCGAGTGTTTTTCCAGCTGATCGATACCGGGATGATAGGGGATGAAATGTTGCTCGAGGACAGGCCTAAGGCGGGTAGAATCGTGATAGCTCGGTTCCACAGGACACTCTACCTCAGGATTCTGTTCGTTGCGTGCGAAGCGAATTTTGGATTAGGAAGTTTACGATCCGTTTGATCAAATAGGAAATTTCTCGATAAATTTCCCACCAAGCTCTCTCTTTATCACGGTTTCTCGACTAATTTTTCCCACTTTTCCTTCCTCGGTGTCTTTTGTGGTTTCCGAAAGTTTGGAAGGGCGTGCTATTTTCAGTAGCGGATTCTGGGACATTTCGCTGGTCTCTCGTGCTTTCTTTCACAACGATGATTCGCGGCTCCATTGTCCGACTCGTCTCGAAGGAGCTGGAATTCTAACGAGGAAAAAGAGTCGGGTAAAAATCGGGAACACTCGCGACTAGCCTTGTGAGAGATCTTCCTGGATCTCTTGGAGAACTTGTAAGAAAAGTTTGCCGTTCCGACTCGTTTCTGGATCCGCGTTTAATTCGAACACGAGCACCGGACAAATAGGAAGACGAAGAGGAGCCTGGTCGGGAAAGGAGCGCTAAATAACGCTCGATAGAAAACTAATCTGAGAACGATTGGATCGAAGGATCGCTGGGTGACTGGCAGATCGCGACGCAAATTCATGGCGGCGTGTCAAAGGATCACAGGGAATAATCCCGTTCTCTGGACAGATCCGTGGATCCAGGACTCCAGTGACGAGTCCGACAAGCCACGGATAATTCGGCGCCTCGTCCCTGATTGGCCATTGTGACCTCGAATCGAATTAACCCGCGTTGTCGTCATTAAAGGCATCTGCTGCGAGGTCCTTTCCTCCGGGACCCTTGAACCCCAGCGACAGAAAGGATCGTCCGGATGAAAGATGAAGTCCTTCCACTCGCGACCGGGTCTAACAAACGTCCTCTGCTCGCTCCAATCGCGTTTCGAGTCCCTGTCCAGCCTGAGATTTTGATTTGCTCGTGACTCGCAGTCTACTCGTATTTTATCCAATCTTTCCGATTCCCCTGGGATTGGAAATTTTACGTTTGTTCGATGTTCTTTAATATGAGTCGCGTTGCTTCCTGTGTCGCAATTAATACGATGCTAATTTGTTAAATATCTTACGTCGATAATCTAATAGCAACCTAATAGCTGGCTATCCCTATGAGTCTTCGAAACATATCGTATTCGAAGGTTCCAGTAAAGACGAAGATATCGAGAAAAATTGTACCAATGAGGATTTTCCGAAAGGATTTATCAGGAGTCTCCTCGTGTTTCTTCCAATCTTTCCAATTTCTCTGAGACTGAAAATTCTACGTTGCTCCATGATTTCTGACTCGCGTTGCTTTCTATATCGCAATTAATAAGCTATTAATTTTCTGAATATCTTATTTCGATAACGGTATCAAACCTATTAGTCTTCGAAACCTGCTGTGTTTGAAGGTTCCAGTAAAGATATCGAGAAAAATTGTATCAGCGAGGATTTCCAAAAGAATTTATCAACCCACTTCCTCTGTGACTGGAAATTTTACGTTGCTCCATGATTTATGACACGCGTTGCTTTCTATATCGCAATTAATACGATGCTAATTTTCTGAATGTCTAATCTAATAGCTCTCTAGTCCTGCGAGTCTTCGAAACCTGTCGTGTTCGAAGGTTCCAGTAAAGATATCGAGAAAAATTATTCCAGTGAGGATTTCCAAAAGAATTTATCAATCCAATTCATCTGTGACTGAAAATTTTACGTTGTTCCATGTTCTCTGACGTGAGTCGCTTTCTATATCGCAATTAATACGAATCTAATTTTATATATCCAACCTAACAGCTCGCTAGTCTTACGAGTCTTTGAAACCTGTCGTGTTCGAAGGTTCCAGTAAAGATACGGAGAAAAATTGTAGCAGCGAGGATTTCGAAAAGGATTTATCAACTCCGTTGCACCAACCTACAATTAAACCTTGCAGATCGCGTTTATCGAGACTAAAAAGCCGGTTTTATCTCGCGTCCGCCTTCTTTAGACAGCGAACTCTTTATCGCGCGCGTGTGTCACCGAGCATTATCGAGTTATAGCTGCGAGAAGTGCGAGCACCCACGTGTACAGATACGCGACGCGTTTTCGTTTTCTTGTCGCTGATGAATCCTGAGAACCCGTCAGAGGTGTCGCGTTTATCGGTTTGTCCCGGACAGTGATAAAGAGCGCGAGGATCTGCTGACGGTAAATTTCAGGGGACTGAGAAGAAGTTGCAATTTTCTTCGAGCAACGTTGCTGCGACGAAACAACGCTCGTTATTCAGCCACTGATAATGCGCAACAGCTTTAACGAGGATCGTGCCTTTGGTCCGAGTTAACGGACGAGAGAGAGGAAGAGAGAGGAGAAGAGACGGAAATCGAGACACATTCTCTCTTTCGAGAGAAAATAGAGTTGCTTGAGCTTTTCGATCGTATTTTACGGACGCAGATTCTGACGACAAAGAGAAACAGATAATCGCTGGATTTTTGCATTCCCATAAAATCGGACTGAAAATTTCCATGACAATGACACGCGTTCGAGTTTCTATCTTCGACGCGGATGACTCGAGTTGGATCATCCTCGCATGATCATCGACAGGGAATTAATTTTCTTTTTCTCCATCTGGAATTTCTTCTTTCCACCTTGTTTTGCTCTATCACCGTTTTATACCTAACCCATTTTCAACTTCTCCCATCTCCGCTCTTTTCCTCAAAAACTCTTCCCACTTCTCTCACATTTCTCAGCCACCTTTCCCCCTCTATCCTGCCTGTTTTTCGCCTCTCTTTTTCCCGCGCATTCTATTCTACAGCTCTCTCTCTTCCCACGTCCTACCCACTTTTTTCTCTCCTTTCTCTCCCTAATGACATATGCCATCTCCCATCCGAGTTTCG
This sequence comes from Euglossa dilemma, assembly GCA_002201625.1. Lineage (NCBI taxonomy): Eukaryota > Metazoa > Arthropoda > Insecta > Hymenoptera > Apidae > Euglossa > Euglossa dilemma. The sequence continues at coordinate 757,112 of NIJG01000017.1, read as the reverse complement.
TCCGTGGCTGTCGCCCCGAGAGAGGCCATTCGCTCCTACGACGCCATTATTTTTACCGGGCAATAATTTCGGTTTCCGAGGCCTCGCGAACGCGACTGATCCCCGATAAGTCAGCGAAAATGTTTCAAACAGAGCCCGATAAAGGTTGGACGATCCGGTTGGACGATTCGATGATTTCTGAGCACGCGAATAGCGAGTAATTTATCTGTGAACGACGAAGAGACACGTCTAGGGGACTTTTCGCGGATCCGACACAGTCGTAAGGGTGATATATTTTCGAGGCGTAAGAACACCTGGAAGGGGGTAGTTTTTAATATCGAGGAACGGGGGACAGGCGCGTTAAAGGCGGAGAGATACGAGCGATGGAGGAAAATAACAGACGACATCCATAAAACGCGTGTTATAAATATTTTCCTCCGCTACGAGTCTTGTTATCCGTCATAAATCCCAGCTGAGAACGTGTTAGAAAGTACTTCTCGGTTCAAGTACACCCGGCTAGACGTTACAGAAGGATATCCGCCGTTGAAAAGGTTCTTCCAAGGGCGGTCGGAAGGATGCTCGTCCACCACATTAGCCGAATCCTCGTAAAATTCCCCGTAAAGCAACTCAAAACGGAATATACTCCGCTTTTCTCTCCCTATCCCGGTATTTCCTTCGCGGTGAAATATCCATCAAACGCGGATTCCGTACCTTTGCGCTTTGTTCCTGCGCTCTGTTTCCGTCGAGTACTCGATCTGAATTATTAACGAGTCGAAACGCGGTGTGTATCGTTGTTAAAGAAGCACTATGAGATCGAAATGTAATTCTACGGGTATGGGAGAGCGTAGACTTTGATAGGATTACGCTGTTTGATAAATTTATCTTCTTATATAATCTGTAACATTCGGTAGGTGGTTCTCGTAGAGCTTAGTTAATTAATTCCTGAAAAACGCTGATTAAAAAGCTGAAAGAAAAAAATAAGTAATACCTGGAAGAAGAAGAATNGCAATAAAAAGGAGAATTTTATTTCATAAATATTCATCCATATTTAAATATTGCATTAAAAATTCTCGCCATTAAATACTAAATTGCAACATATAAGCATAACTATCAAAATGAATCTAAATAAAATACAATACACATTGAATTTCTACTTTTTCAACAACTACGTTCCTTGATTTAACAGTCTTACATGTGTGCATGAAAAATAAGGACAAAAAAAGAAATTATCAGTAAATTATTTAAGAATATAGGGGGTGGGTAGGGTGCCTACCACCAATCTCACTTTGAACCCCAACCCCAAAGACACGAAAAAGTTAGATGTTATTCGCCCGAGGCTAAACCAGCAAATGATTCCACGACCAACGCGTCGTCCTTTATATAGTCCCCGATCGGTCGAAATTCTACGGAAGTTTCCGAACTCTACCGATTCCGTTAATTATCATTTTTCCGCTGTTGTAGTCAATAATTTATTAATTTTTTCACACTTCTTACAAGTACACGTTGCGAACAATTTGTTATTAACAATCTGTGTGATAATTTATAAACTTTTTGCAAATTATATACACATTTTAACACAAACACGGTTTAAATTCGAGTAATAGCCAATAATTTATGAATTTTTTCACTTTTATTATAAATTTAAGTTGTAAACAATTTCTTATTAATAATAAATATGATAATTTATGTGTTTTATGAAGCAAAATCGCTAAAATACGCGTAGAAGATATGCTTGGAGTCCTATTTTTAAAAATTGATGACGAATTATAATTATGCAGAGACAGAAACAATTACAATTATGGACATTGATAAACTCGGGATACTCTCACCTAATTTTTAAAACAAGAATCAACCTCTCAACTTTCTTATTTTTTACATGATACTTCATTTTAGACAAAAATCGCGCGTTGTTACAAAAACTCATATTCCTCGAAATCCGTGAGTGATAGAACAATTTGAATTACAGATTCGCGTTCAGGAAAGCAAACTCTGCAAGAATTATCCAGTATGGTGTGTTTATTCCTTATACAACAGCGTTGGAGAAATGACAAAACGCGACAAGATACGTGAAACTATCGCGAGGAACGTCTTTGACCGTTCGAGAAGTAAATTATCCGCCTCGTGGTCAAGAATTTTGATCTTTCACAGCGAAATCCGATCCAGCGAGCAAACGACGGCTGGAAGGAGCCCTGGTCGAGTTACCCAATCGTTTCCACGGCCGATCCTCCGTGTCCTGATCCCGTGAATCGACGGATCGTCTCGAGAAAGCGAGCGATTCGTCGCAGATTCCATGACCATGGCGTATTTCATTCGGAGCGCACGTTTCACGGGACGGTATTCCGTGGAACGTCAGAAAAAGAGGAGGCAATTGCAGGCTGCAACAAATGTCCGGCAATTTCGGCGTCGCGAGGTTCGGGGAACGGTCGACTTTCCGCGAATTTCAATCAGCAGGTCCGGCCCCGGAGCTTTCGACGAACACGTTCGACCGACCGGTCGTAAAGCCCAGCCGCGGTTCTCCTTCGATTTCTCCGAGTACGGTCGCCGAACGGACGATATCGGGCTCGTTTGTAATCGGTTTAGATCACTGCACGGAAACAATACGTCTCTGAGTATGCCGGGAATTTACGCAACTCCACTCTAGACAGAACGATACGAGCCCTGTGAGTAGATCATTAGGTTTGGATGAACTAGAACCTATTGACGAAGCTTGAAGATCGAAGCTCCTCAAGTTTGATTTTTTGACTTCGTGCGTTTGAAGAACAAATAGATTCGAACGAAATATATAGCAGTTAAAAATTAGGAAAATAATAGCTGATTTGAAGTTTGGTAATTCTATCAGATCTAGTAATAATTAATGTCGTTTCACGATACATTTTTAAATCTAATTTATTTAAACGAAACAAAAGAATTTAATCAACTTTTTCAACAAACTTTAATCAACAAATTGCCGTTGTTTCCAAGTACTTGTGCCTAACGTTCAGGTAGCATCTTAATCCCTCTACTGTAAAATTCCTGTGATTTTGATTCGAATAATTCAGTCAAGGCATTATTCAAGCACTCTTCGTTATTGAAATGTTTTCCAAGAAGGAAATTTTTACAAGTAATAAAACCGCAGTGCAGCAGCATATAACAAGATATATAACAAGAACGACGGAACGTCGTGTGACTTGACAATCCGTGAAACAAGTAATCAGTATCCCCGAGGAAATAATTAAACGCGTCGGGAGATATGCGGCCACGCCTAAAAATCATTGCGACACTTAATATGCCGCGACACGCTGCTCGAAAATCACTGCACCGAGGAATGAGTCAAAGGATCTCTTTGTCCGTTTAATGACGAATGCGGTGAGTCAGACGACACGGAATGCGTTATTGAACCTGGCGCAAAACGAGGAAAGAAACATCGCGACCCGCCGTTTATCCGATAATACCAATAACGTGGCTGCAGCTGGTCAATTAAACGTAACCGCGAAGCGATTATGAAGCATCCGCTAATTAAACCGCCTCGCATAGAGTAAAAATCGAAATGGTCTTGGAATTAATTGGCAAGGCTGGCGCAAAATCGGTGCAATGAGGAAGATCGGATCGGGTAGAAGACGAGGAGGAGGAGCAGGCAAGGGTGAAGAGGTTCCTGCGGCAGGAAGAACGTTCCCTCCTCTGGTCTCCGGTCCCATTAACGGGATCCCCATAAAATCCGGCCGTGGCGGGGGTGGCTGAGAAGAGGGTGCAGCAGACTGTGCTGCGGTGGGCACTCGTGCAACGAGAAGGAGCACTTCGCGAGGACCGCAACTAGAAGGCAGCTTTATTTACCGGAGTTTATTTACCGAGTCCTAACGCCAGCTCGTGCGAGTTCACCGGGTCGAATATATATATCGGAGACCACTGTTGACTCCTGGTATATTCCGGCTGGAACTTCGGTTTACCGAGTTGTGCCCGGCTCGTCAAGCGAAATTCTTCCGAAACTGAAAGTCTCGGACAGCTGGAAAGGGAGTTCAGAGATGGAAGAAGATTCTGACCGGTGTGTCTTCGTTGTTTGGTCACGGGGATGTCAGGTTTACCGTTGATGTGCCGAGAGTGGCTGATAACGATGGCGGAGTGGTACTAAAGCTCGCTTTAAGCCGAAATCCCAAACCTTCCGTCGTTCGTTGAATTATTAATTCCTCTTTCTTACCGCTCTGCGAAGCGGCCATTTCGCGGAAATAAAACGCGAGACTCTTCGCCGAGGAGAAAAACTGGAGGAAGCGACGGAACACGACGAGACCTTAGGAACGAAGTTGGAAAAACGGAGACGATGAACTGAGATTCACGGTGGAGAACAACGGGTAGCGAGTCAGTTCGGGTGGGGAAATTCATAAATCGGTCAAGAAGGACGGGAACGGCGGCGGAAACGGAAAGGAAGAAGAGGAGGAAACCGCGAGACGGCGGGCTGCTGTCGTCGTCTCCGGGCCGGCGTTTCCGCCCCGAGCCGCCGCCCACGTCCTTCTTCAAATCCTCGTTAAAAAGTTAAAGTGGATTCCCGGGAGGGATTCACGAGTGGTCAGAGGGAACACGTCGTGTGTCTGCGGTCGTCTGTTCGTAAGGGGCCGCGAAGTGTGCAGCAACGATTCGAATCGCGGCTTCTTCGCCACTCGTGCGGCCCGGTCGTTCACCTAGCGCGACCATCGTCGGTCCAAACCTTCTTTTTTCACCCCTAACTGGCCGCTTTCGCGCGGTCGTTTGCTGCCCTTTCTTCGGCCTCGCTACTCCCTTCTCTTTCTTATTCTTCCCTCCTCGCCGCCCCCTCTTTCTTCGCGAGGAAATTATTTTTCTCCTTCGCGAAAGCTGCCAGTAGAATAGACAGAAGCGGATTATCGATGAATATTTTAAACCGACGCGCTATTAGACGTTACTAACGAAGCCCGAACTCCTATGCGAGGCACGGGAACGCTCGAATCTAGACTTAATAACCGGATAGAAGTTATTGCCTAAGCGCCATACTGGAACAACGGTTAAAACGATACTCGACGTCGGTTATAAACAATGCCGGCCATACGAGCGGCGCTTCCATCATTCCGGCGAGCCATTAAAACCCGAAAACTGGTTCAACTCCGGCGTAACTACTCTAAATTTGTCTAACTGCCTAATCCTAGCACTGCGCCAATTAAAACGGCGCTGGCTAGCCTGAGACTCCTCGTGGAAGCGTCGCGAATCGTGCAGCCCCTTTTGCACCACCTCGTTTCGACGGTTGCTCTTTTTGCGACAGGGCCCTCGCTCTCGGAGGGCGGGGCGAGGACAGTGGGGGAAAAACGGTGAAAAATTTCGCATTTCCCCGAAGCGTGCCGGCCTGGAGAGAATTTTCAGTGACCCGAATTGCGCGCTGATGCTCGTTACCGGCGAATTAAGGCTAATTTTCGGGGCTACTTTCTACGTGCCATCGGCTGGAAAATCGTTTATACGTTGCCAACGGGAATGCTCGGTCATGGCGACGTGTTTCATCGCGACTGGACAGGCTAAACTACGGCTAACGAATGCTTAAACAGTGACTTCTCGAATACCCCGACGTCAAACCTGCCGATAACGAGCAGCTTAATCCCTCCCTTTCAACCGGTGGTCGTAAAATCGATGTACATCTTTCTTTTATGCTTAATACGCTTTCTTGTATTCCCTTTCTTTCGAGAACGGCTTCATCGGTAACTTCCACCCGTTGATTGGGAAGCGTATTAAAGTCGGCGATTTAAATAGCTGGAAGAAACGTGGACGCTGCGCGATTAATTTTATTTATGGACAGAGGCTTCGCCAGGGTTTAAACGCGGTAATTTATAGGTCCGAGAGGAGAGTAAAGATCTCGATGGAACATTGGAAATGAGAAAATTGTCAACATCGTATTGAAATCGGAAAATCTCCGATCTTTGCAGTTCCGATATTTTCTACCGATCTGAACCAATTGGGAGAATTATAATGATACTTTGGATTCGTAGATCACTCGCTCGTTGATCGATCGAATTGACGCGGAATTTTGGAGGAACTTTCGAGGAAAAGATCTCGATGGAACATTGGAAATGAGAAAATTGTCAACGCCGTAATTCCTAAGTTGCGCGACTTCTTCTTGCAATTGGAAAATTTCCGATCTCCACAGTTCCGCTATTTTCCACCGATTTAAACCAATTGCGCGAATTATAAAGATACCTTGGAATCGTGGACCACTCGTTCATCGATCGATCGAATTGACAGAGAATTTTCGCGGAATTTTCGAAGAAAGGATCTGGATGGAACATTGGAAATGAGAAAATTGTCAACGCCGTAATTCCCAAGTTACGCGACTTCGCATTGCAATCGGAAAATTACCGATTTGAACCAATTACACGACCGATAAAGATACCTCGGATTCGTGCATCGCTCGCTCGACGATCGATCGAATTTTCGCGGAAAAAATCGGTTGCGCAGGGACGAATTGAAAACGGCTGTCCGAATTCTCCGGGGGGTGATGCTTCTCCGTTATAACCGGAAAAACCTCGGGGTACAGGGGGGCGCGGGGCCTCGTCGTTATTTCATCTGGGACGAGCAAATGCGATATACTTGACAGATGTGGGGTAACTAACCGGCTCCATTCCGATCCAACGAAATTACCGGCGTAACCGTGTCGCGCGCGGCCTCGCGCTGCGCGCAACAACACAGTCGCGTGAAATAACATAGCCGCGTATAACAAACGATCCCCGGCTTACGTGGCGAGCTCCGATAATTGAATATTGATCGGCATTACCGACGCTGCCGCTTCTAAAGATCTCGCATCGCATTCGCTCCGACGGCATTACGCAAGCCCTCCTCGCTTTGACGGCGCCGTTAAAACGTCCCGACGATCTAGCGTCGTTTCGTCGCGTTACCGGTTTTTCCGTCTACTCGCGCGCTAAATTTAATCTTCGTGGCAGTTTCGGCAGAGTTGCTTTCCACGGAGAAAACCAACGTTTATACCGATTGCAGTTTGCCAGCTCTCCGTGATTACGCTTTTCTTTGCTTCCCTAGCAATGGAAATACTTGAAATCTTTCAATTTTTTCGGAAATTTCGGGTCTAACGATTATTACCGTTATTGCTGTTCGCGATAATTATCTTAGAGTACCGATGCATCCTAACTTAAACTAAGTGTAACCTAACCCAAACCATCGCGATGGTATGAAACAGCGGTTCCTTTAATGTTAGGATGTGTGATAAAATTGCTTCTCGATCAAAGATCAGTTGAAACCTTTTAATTTTCTTTGGAATTCAGGGTGTAACGGTTATTCCCATAATTGTTATTAGCGATAATTATTAGCGGGTATTAATGCACCTTAACCTAATTTAAGGGTAACCTAAATCAAAGGTAACCCAAACCACCGCGATGTGTAATAATTCCTGAGCAATGGAAATACTTAAAATCTTTCAATTTTCTCAAGAATTCCGGATCTAACGATTATTATCGTTATTGCGATTCGCGATAATTATTACCGGATACCGATGCATCCTAACCTAATCTAAGGGTAACCTAAATCAAAGATAACCGAAACCATCGCGATGTGTGATAATTTCCGGGCAATAAAAATACTTGAAATCTTTCAATTTTCTCACAAATCCCGAATCTGACGATTATAACCGTAATTGATGTTCGAGATAATTATCACTGTGGTTTGATGCATCCTAATCTAACCTAAAGATAATCTAACTCAAAGAGAACCCAAACCATTGCAATGGTATAAAGCAGTGGATCCTTTAATGTAAAGCTATGTGATAAAATTCGCGATATATCGGCAAGTACATGGAATAAATTACGACGCGATTGAGATCTGAGAGTTAGGTCGCGCTAGTTATAGGTGATTGATATACACTTTATCGTAGCAAGTGTTCGGGAATATGGTTTCTTATTCTCGAAGAAGTGGCTAATGTAGTCAGAGAGCGTGTTCCTGCACGCGTGTTAGCTGAATGAACTGATTAAAATGCAACGGTGCTAGTTATTCCGCTCGTCAACCCCTGGCAGTTGCTAGCCTCTGCATGTACCGTATGACTCACCTGGCCAAGGTATGTACGCATGCGAGCCCCGGTTCTAGGCAACAATACTTATAGGCTACGTAGAAATTAGATTTCTCAGTCGCGATACGATATTTCCAACGATTTTCCTTCAATCGAGACTCGAAATAATATCCACGTCTAGCGAACAGAGGGTCATGGGATCATGGTGTATTGATTTAGTATACAAGAAGATTCGGTAACATAATTGGGGCTCCAATTAATATCAGGGAACATCAGGAATTGATGAAATTCCACTTGTGTCCCGATCGAGAACAATAATCCTATTACAACGCCAAAAACACAACTGAAGCGTAGTCTACATCGAGTACTTTGATTTAAAGAAATTTCTACAATAGATGGTACCCTCTTTTAATATAAATAACGATCGAAGAATTATTTGACAAAGTTTCTTCGATTTTGTCTCAAAAGTAGCACTACTGTTTTAGAAACGTAATATTGCATTTCTATGAAAAGCATTGTAGAAAATCGTGTTGAATCGGTGGAAAAATTACTCGTTGCCCAGTAATCGCACACAGGGGGCGTAAATTATTATTTTTGGCACGGAAGCCAACGCGGCGGGGGGATGAAAACGGGGTGCACCGTCGGAAATCGAGATCGACGAGTGCCGGTCGTCGAATCGAACTGGAACGTAGCGTACGTGTGAAAACGAAGATTTACGACTTTATTTTTACACAGTGGAGAAAGAAGAGGGGACAGTGCAGGGGGAAAGTCGGTTGGAAAGAATTCCCGAGTCTTCGATTGAGCGAACGCGGAAGCTCCTCCCGTCCCGTGTTACCCCTCGCGAGTCATTTTTCCGATTTCTCCGAAGCCATTCCATCAACAAACTTCTACGACGAAGAATCGTCCTTCCACCTGGAATTTTTGTCTCGATCCTAACGCGGTTCCTACTTTGGTTCCGCCTCCGATGCGTTTAATCTCGCGACCGACATTTTACCGGAGCTCGAATTATCTTGGATCACCTTTACGTTGAAACCGGAATCGATAATCGATAGGTCGGCATAGTCGAACTTCGTATTCGTCGATTAAATTCGTCATATTTTTATTTCGTACGAACAATTTCAGGATACGAAAACGTTTGAATTTTAGTTTTTAAGCAGAGTTAGACGATTAAATGAAATTCAACGAGAAAGAAATTAAGAAAGAGGAATTTAATTGGAAGCAGAGAGAACGATGGCGTATAACGAGCGAGTTCTTGCGAGCAGCGTGGAATCTTGCTGGCATCGTAGGAAATGGTCGTTTCCGCGGTCACCATGAATTCGTGGTAATTAAATATCGATGCTCATGGTGGCGTCGTCGGTGTGTTGCTCGTTACCCGTTACTGTTTGCCAGGAAATCCCAGTTGGCGATGACCTTTTGTTCCGTTCGTCTGTCCACGGTATGCTGCGTCACCGTGTGTACCGATTTACGTTCGAATGGACGATTCTCCGATCGATCCTCGTTTCCCTCGAGTCCACCTCCGGGGAACGGCCATTGTTCCTTCCGCTCCCGGTTAGACCCTCCTTCCTTTTTATCCTCGCCAATTTCATTTACCTTTTTTCTCCCCGACTCCAATTTCGAGCGTCATATTCTAAACTTCGAGGAATCATCTCGAATCGTTTTCCATCTTGACCGATAAATCGCGAAATTTTGTGGAAATTTTCGACACCGATAAACATTGAAGAATATCGACGTCGTTTGACAAAAATTTAAATAAAATTTACAACCGGAAAAAATGTTTCGGATATTTACAAACCCGCAATAACTAGCAAACAGGACTTCTCGGATGAATAAAAGGTAATTACCTTCGACCGGATTTAACACATTCGCTCGCAGGAAGGTTAAAATCGAGGAAACTGCGGACCATTTGGATGCACTGTGAACTTGGCCGAATCCTTTAATGAAACGCATTCACTACGCTCGGCTATACGAGCCGAACATCCTGCTCAGCCGAAACCAGCCGGACAATCGAGAGAGCCAGGCAAAAGTTAAATTCCGTGCAACGACCCTATGACGAATACAGAATCAATCTCGACCTATCCATGATCGATCGGCGGAAAATTGCAACGCGGCTTCCGGTGAACTTCTCCTTTCGATCCTTCGATACAATTAAAGAGAAGAGCGTCGATGACCACGTCGAGACAAAGTCTCTACAGTCTTCCCGATTTCACCACTCGCGATCCGAGCAATTACGAGGGCGAACGGTTCGAGTCGCATAAATTGGTGAGAATCGGATTGGATCCGGAAGAACGTGTAACGTCACCTTGGATCGGTATCGGAACGTGCTTGCACCCTTTCGCCGAAGGGAAAAAAAGGGGAAAAGGGAGAAAGATCAGAGGAAATCGATCGACGCGAAGAGGCGAAGAGATAGAGGGGATAAAACGAATGGAACACGCTGTTGATTCACGTTTCTCCGTTCCGTTCCGAGGAATGTGTGGCACACTCGTTCCCATTTGATTGTTCATCCTGCCGGGAATTCGTGCGGAGTTGGATTTCGCCGGCGAACCAATTGATTCGTAATTGTTCGACGTCTGTTCGACGTCCGGACCACTTTCGCGATTTGCTCGCGCCGCCCTCTGCTTTCTTGAGTAGCCTTTGATCCCCGTTCTTTCCTGTTTTTCCACCATCAGCAGCAGCTGGAAAAGCTCGTGGATTCGTACGAGCTCGGACCGCGACCACTCCTTGTCCTGGACCGTTCTCAAAGTTAATCGACGCTGGAAACGCGAGAATTAAACGGGTAGTTGTATCAGTTTAGTTTCGCTGAGTTTCATCTTCGTTCCGAATATTACCAACGCGATGCAGAGCTGTCGAACTTCTCTCGCGATAAAGGTCGGAGGATCGACGGCGTCCAAGGGATCAGGGAAAGGTCGGGAGGTTCCGTGGAACTTGGGAAAGAGTAGCTCGTGACTTCGGAATCGAAGCTGCGAAACTAATTTAATTCCGCTTCCGGGCTACGCCAACTATCGCGTTGCATCGCTGCAAATACAATTTGCCAGCCCGTTCGGATGTAATCGCGCGATCGCGGAGGAATAACTTTCCACGCGATACGAGCGGAAATAAATCGTCGGAAGCAGACAGGAAGCTGGGAACAACGCAGGATGCGTGTTCGTTCGAGAGCCGAGAACGTTCTCTCGATACGTCGAAAGGGAAAAGGAGAGTTGATCGATTCGTTAGCTTATCAAACATACCAGGTTTTACCTCAATTACCATGGAAAACGCGAGATTGGAACGATGAAGTCTTAGGGGTGGCTTTTGCATTTGATCCGATTCTTCAACGGTGATTTGTACCTTCTTCTTCCTCTTTCCAGGCAAAGACGTAAGGTTGAAAATTAGGTTACAGAAGCAGTTGGTTAATAAATCACGACAGTTGGTCAGCTGCCAGAAACCGCAACTCGAAAGCAATTAATAGACGCGTAACTGGTCGGAGCGCCACCCGCGAGTCCCCGGCTGTGGATCGGGCCGAAAAAAGAGACAAAGACGAGTGAGGGGGCGACTCCACCCACCGTCATCCTTAACTCATGCGGAGAAAAAGAGAAAAAGCGGAAAAAAGACAAAAGAGGAACTCCTCTGACCGTGTCTGGTTCGCAGAAGACCGTACTCCAAAGGGCACACGAACACCCGTCCTCTCGATCCCGAACAAACGTTCGAGAGCAGGAAGAGGAGAGGAGGGTGGGGCAGAGCGAAGCGCCAGGTCTGACAAAAAAGCTCGCACGCCTTCCGAGATTCGACTCAATTAAGCAGACCCGCCGGCCGTTGACAAAGTACGACATCATTGTTCCTTTATGGCCGGCCCTAAATAAGCGAGTCTGCCAGCATATTGAGCAGCGGCGCGGACGAACGGATGAAGACAGGCAGCGGGACGGTAAAAACGACGGAGTCGCGATTCCGTGATCCGTGAGGGGGCCGAGGGGACCGGCCCAGGGCCCTTTTACCTCGTACGATCGCGGCGGAAGGGGGAGGAGGAACGGGCTGTCGCGAAAGAAGGGAAGGAAGAAAGCACGAAAGAAAGAACACGAGGGGGAACATGTTGTCAGTCACTCAGCGGGAGCGTCAGACTTTGCTCGACGACGTGGGTACTCGCGAACTTCCAACCTGCCCCCTGCTCCACAGCGCCCCCTTTTTTGCTCCTCGACCACGCCGGAAATTCCGCCCGGGCCCGGCCACGACGCCCGTCGTACCGCGAGTTAAGCACGCGTCGATTGCCACCATTGCGGACGATCGTTGTAGTGGTCATCGGTGATCGGAGCGGTGTTCCTTGGATCGTAGAATTTAAATATGCGACGCAGGATTAGAGATGATTAAGAAAATTGAGAATTAACCCTTTTTACACTTTTTGACGCGCGAGTATTCGGAAAGATTTGGGAATACTTCGCGAGAAAATAGCGTAGGATGTTAGATCAGCGAAGGAAGAAAAGCTTTTTGATAATAAAAGTGATTTATTGAAACTATGTTCTAATAGCTAATACACGCGTTGTTTTCACTAAACTCTGACTAAACTCTAACTGACACCTGCTAAAAAATTGACTCGCTCGTATCCTATCGACTTTATTTAAACCTTGCACCCTTTCCTGATCGTGCCTTTATCACATATTCTAAACATTCGAAAATTTCTAGACTCTTCATTTGCATTCTGCACCGTCATAAATACACTGTTCATCCGATCTTCCAGGACCGAACTTATTCCATTCTCATAATAGTATTATACGCATGAAGATTCATACGTAACACTTATATATTTTGTGCCATAAATAAACGTTTGCTTAATAATTTGCAAGATATCGATTAGTTAATGGTTAAAATGGGCTGCAAAGGATTAATATAGGCTTCCCACTGGTCACGATGGTTAATTCGGGAATATTTCGCGAGAAAATAGCAAAGTGACCTATTGAGACTATGTTCTAATAGCTAATCCACACACTGCTGTCATTAAACTCTGACTAAACGTTCACTGTCACCTGCTAAACAAATTGACTGGCTCGCATCCTATCGTCTTTATTTAACACTAAAGGTACCAAGCCGAGTCCAATGACCCCATTTAAAATTTACTTTAAAATTATACACTCATTGTTATTTCTTTCGCTCAATCGAATTTTTGTAAATTCTTACATCATCTCAATATTCAATTTCTCGCTTTCCGTTTTTCTCGTAGTTTATTTTTTATAGCGAAAAATTCTTAACCAACTGGTAATTATATTCATGGTAAGAATAGGTATATTGCTAAACAATCGAAAAAATTTTAGACCCTTCATTTGCATTCCGCACCGCGAATTTCTTCCTGTTTTCGAGATGACGCAGCGATAAACGCCGGGAATCGGAAATTCTCAACGCGGAAATAACGCATAGAAACTCGACGTAATTGATACAGTTCGCCGCGCGGATAAACTTTGATATCGTCGAGGAGATCGGCTTAATTCCGCCGGCAAAGGAGCGGTCCATAAATACCGGAAAGCCGCGAACGAAACACGGAATAAACGGTTCGAGGGAGCGAATCGAGTTGTCGCGGAAGACCTGCTTTAGCCGGCGGTTAAACGGCGTATCGTTTGATTACCTCGTTCCCACGACCCCACCTCCACCCTCTGTCCGCCATTCAATC
>NIJG01000017.1:698132-743498 GCA_002201625.1 Euglossa dilemma | reverse complement strand
GGGGGAAATTTATTTCTTGAAAAAGCGCAGGCAGCGGAAAGGGGACTTTTTCGCCGGTTAGCGTCCGTTTGAGGGAAAAAGGCGCGGCCAGCGGCGGCGCACAAAGATCCCCCTTGTTAATTAAAAATCCGGCACGGCGAAAACTCGTCCCCCGCGCACCCTGGACAGCCGGGTATCAAAGCTACCTGGCGCTTTAATCGTTTCGACGAACCACCGGGCTGATAATCCTCGAACGAGCAATCGGCAGGGAGCACGCGCCGTGACTTCTCTTTCTCCGCGGAATTGTGTCAACGAATTTTTGTCTGCAGAGGAGAAAGAAAGAGAGGGAGAGTTCCAACAGGGTTAACGAGGCGGATTTTCGGTTTGTCCGGCGCTTTTTGCCGAGCTTCGACCCTCTTACGATACGCGATAGCGTTCGATGGATCGACTAGGTTCGAAAAACCCACGCAAAACGCCGAGTTTCCGATCAGACTAGGGATTTTTCTGTCCGCGCGTAATTAAGCTCGCGGAGACGGATAGACCGACGCGAGAGGGGAGCACGAAGGTCCGGAAAAAGGGTATGAAAAACGCGATTGTCCTGTCGACGAAACGGGACGAGTCGTCGGACTCGGCGATCGGTGAAAGACGTCTTTCCCTGGCTTTCGACCTGCGCGATACCGATTGGAGGATCCTCGAGATTGAACAGGACGAATCCTTCCATTTGGCGGATGGAACTCGATGATCGGACAAAGTAGATGAGAGTGGTCTCCGTGCAGCTGATGCTAAAGAATGGAGCGGGTACTTTGATCGTTCGCTTTGTTTCATTCGCTTTGGGTACAGCGCAGCGAGAAAAATTTGGCAACATTAGCGGAATCTCCAGACGTTTTCCCATTTCGTGATGATGGATACTAACTTTTTATTTTTTAGTCGTTCTTATCATCCTATTGCTCTATTGAACCCTGACTAACCTTCGAACCTTCGAACTCGCTTATTTTCTAATATAGATATAAATATTGCCCATCATCACAAAATCAAAGGATTCCGCCCACCTGCAATTCTCAATCTGATACGTACTCGACCGTATCTATCGTTCTAATCAAAGTTTCTAGTGTAAATTTGCAAAAATAATAAAATGTCTTAGAACGCAATAACTTTTCCTTTTTTATACTTTACTCGTTTTTATCATCCTATGCTCGTTCGGACCCTGACTAACCTTTGAAACTTCGAACTCACTTATTTCCTAATACAGGTACAAATATTGCCCATCATCCCAAAATCAAAGGATACCTCTTACGGTACTCAGTCTGGAGCGTAAGAGTAATCATCGTCACCAAAGTTTCTGGTGTAAATTTGTAAAGACGATAAAAAACAAGAAATACAGGAACGGTTTCAGTGGATGCAACTGCCAACTGTCAACGTTCCGACAGGTACCTGTGAATAACCAAATACCATCCACGAATTTCCCACGATGCATAACGCCTCTAACAACAACGCCTGATACGGGCCATAAACATGAAAACACGAAGGAATAAAAAAAATGGCGGAACGGGAAGAGAGGAGGTTGGAAGAGGTCGGAGTTAAGCATTTTCGTGATAGGTTAAAAATATCCCTTCTATATGTTTAACCACCGTGACGTTTCGCGGAGGAAATATGGCCGCACTTACCGTAAAAGGGATCAACGCGTATTTCCAGCGGCTCGCAGGAAAACTGCGCCGCGGCCATGATTTATGTAAATACCGACACGCGGATATAGGAATATAACGTTTGTGGGTCGACCGGGAAACGGGAACGAATAGATCACGATTATCCGAGGACAGAGTCGGAGAGAGTCCGAGGAGCAGAGGCATGCGCGGGCAATACGTTTCACTTTGACTCGCCGCGAATGCAACGAATATCCGGCGGCCTCGAGGAATTCGCGCGCCAACACCTCTCCTCGCGATATGTTTTATTTAAACGTTTGTTGTGCCGTAATCTTCGCGCGAGTTCGAGATACTCGCCTTAGATCTTGCGAAATAGCCCGGCGAGGGAGAGCGTTGCGAGAATGTAGCTCGAGGATCGCGGGATCTCCTAGGTATCGAGATAAATTCGAATTCCGAGTAAACGAGGACGAAATATACTCTCCTTATTTGCGAAGTTAGTTTCGAGAAACTCGACTCGACATCTGGAAAATCCGCGCGTTTCTTTCGAGCCCTTATTTTTGGCAGGCAAAAAATACGGACGATGTCTGCGTTCCTTTACGAACGCAAACTATTGGGTCTTTCAGAAAGTCATTTCGTCTTTTTCTTTTATATGCGGTTGAAGTGTAAAGTTGGCTTTAAAACAAATACAATTAGTTCCCCTAAATTGGAAAAACGAAATAACTTTCCGAATATAATAGTTCCTAATAGTTTCTAATAGACCTAATAGTTCCGTCAGGGTTATGAAGTGTTTATTTCGAATTCTTTTACAAATAGGTAAAATTAAAAAACTTGAATGATGCGTGACTGTTGACAGTCGAATGTGTACTCTTTGTGCTATTCGGTGTTTGCTGGGATTCAGTTCGAGTACGTTGCGATTGCTCGGTACAAAAAATTTCTCGGTGATGGAAAAAAATAGAGTTCTTTGATTGGAAGATGGGTGTGTCGGGAAGTTGCTTCTGAAGGAGTAGGAAGAAGGCACCGAAGTGGCCCTTCGCTATTGTTTTGAGTCACTTCGGTGAGTTTTGTCGCACGTGGGTCTGGTAGGTGAAAGTTTCTATATTCGAAATTATTATATAACTAAATCTGCTGTAAATGAGTCACGTCTAACGTTCGGTGTTATGAAGTCTTTCGACTGTTGCGAGTGAACAAACAATGAACAGTGGAACAAACACCGCGAACGACAATAAAATACAGCCCTGCGTATCTCCCGAAAATTTCCGATTACACGTTGTATCTTTAAAACGGTCGAGATATAACTGTAAATTCCCTAGCGGATAAAAGGTCGATGAATATTCAAGCCCGGGGAAAAAGTGCGGCGACGATCGATCTCTCGATATAACCGACAGATATCGGCGGAAGGTAAAAATACTTAAGCGGAAACGTATCGGAAGCCGGGTGAAATTCGCGGCGAAATCGATTACCCGAGGACTCGGGCATAGAAATTCTGACGGTCGGAAAGACAAATGGCGGGCAATTTGAACGACAGCCCCGCCCAGCGGGGAAGAAAAATTCCCGGCTATAAATTAGGCAGCTCACGTTCCCGATCCTCGTCGGACATTTGTCGCGGGGGCGTGCCGCGAGGCCACTTTCGATTTAGATTCCCGGACGATACGTCGCCGCGGAGGAGCACACACCCCTGCGAAGGCCGCGGAGTCGATGCACGAGTCAGATATGATAATCGAATTTCGGATTCGCCGCTTTGTGACGTCATTACCCGGCCAACCTATCGGCCGCGGTATCGGCGTGTCTTTCGGGACCGTGAAAGAGGAAGTGTTCTTCCGAGAACCGCCACCCCTCGGCGATAAATCGTAATTTATCGTAACGGGACCGAGTCTCGATCCTCTCGTATCGGGAATTCGAAGACTCGTTCGCTGGAATCTTTATTTTTATTTTTATTCTCGCGAACGAGTGCTCTCGGTTAATTTTAATCAGACCAAATTACCAGATCCACGAGTTTTAAAAGAATTTATGAATTTTCGGTTTCCTAGAGCAACGCGTGTAAATTTAAAGCTCTCACTGTCTCGCTAAAGTCCGTTTCGAGTAGAATGGAGTAGAATCGTGCCTCGCGGCAATGTAATTCGTTCTGTCCTTACATCCCCGGCTCGCCGACTGTTATTACCCGGTTTATTACGTATTTGTACTCCAGGATATTCGTTTGTTACTTCCAAGGTATCCACGGACGCCGCACGTGGCACCTATCCCGCGGGACGTCGCGACGACGCTCGGTAATTCCACCGGGTACGAGATCGAACGCGAGGGGAGGTCAGCGAGTTTTCATTCGAATCGTGCTAACGACGAATAAATGGCTCGTAACGAGTAGAAGAATCAAGAGGGGCAAAAACTGCAGCCTCGTCCGAGCCGACTACCAATTACGCTTATTTCCCTCGCCGGCTGAATCAGTCTGTTTTTTAAGCCTCCATAATCATCCCTCTCGTTAAAGAGTTTAAACAACTCCGCGAGGGTTCGTCAAAGGGATTCCCTGGAATTTTATTTTAATTATCCGGCGAACGGGGCACGAGAGCCAGCCGAGGTGGAAGAGGGAAAGATTGGAAATCCGAGTGGAATTCGAGTTTATCCCGGAGACTCAGCGTGGCCTGTCTCGCAGCGGGATCGTTGCCAGACCTGTGTGATAATGCGAAAGTTATTGCAATCTCCTTGGGAAACGTTCCCTTCCGAGGCCCGATAAATCGTGGACAAGGAGCACGGGTCAGCCGTGGCAAAAGGAGCAACCTGATCCACCGAAAACGTATTTTATTTCCGTCCACGACGTTCAAGCCTCGGAATTGTTTCGACGATCCTCCGACTCGGTATCGCTGGAACTCGATTAGCTCCACCTCTCTCCGTGATATCGAGGCGGAATTGAAAGATTGGAAATTTGGAACAGGCTATCGCGCGATAGGAGGAATTTCAGGACGAAACTGCCCTGCCTTCCAGGCTGACAGATGATCCGGCCCACGAATAACGGTTATAAATAGGCGACCGATTAATTATATCCCGTAATATTTCACCCAAGTAGCTAATCGGATTCTAATATCTCGATTCTACTCGATTTTTCTTCGTCAGCCGGGCCCATCGATGGTTACGCAAACTCCGGCCATTCATCATAATCGTTCTCCGTAATGAATTTCGTTGGAACTTAATATTCGGTGAAATTAAATACTCTCCGGTACCTGCGAACGAGGGAATACGATTTCACGAAGTACCATATGCGACGATGTTTCCGTTGAAAAATTTCAAATTTCAACCGACGTATCGAGATTCGAAAGTTCGCTTGGATCCTTGATCTTTGAAAGAGAGAAAGAGAGAAGAGGATTGACGTAACGGGGAAAGAGAGTAGACCAGCGAAGAATTCGAGCCACCGAAGCAGGAAGTTCGTAGGCCCTGCCGATCGGTCACGACGGCAATCAGGTCTAGACTTCCTGCAGCGTCAGAGGCCTCATAACCTCTGGTTCGTTTTGCCTGGCCGATCGGCCCGGTAAGACCCACGGTAAGATTATCCCACGAGAGATTATCTCGTACGATCGTTGGGACTCGGTCGTCATTAGCCTGCTAGCTGCACTTTCTTCGGTATGCCTTCAAGAAGCCACGGTTTCGTCTTCCGATTTTATACTAACCGATACTCCACGCGATACTCTACCTCGACTCGTCATTAACGGGTATTAATTAATAACCCGATTCATTTTCGGACAGGTAATCTCTGGTTACGTAACGGAATTGGCTTTCGGTTATTGCTTCAAAAGTTAGGATGATGAATGTTTCCGTACAAAGCTATTCGATTCGATTTTTCCTATTTTTGTAATTAACATTTTTAGCAATTTATCGGTGTCGATTGTTATTTATTACATCACAGTACTGTATTTATTACTCGATTCTTTCTCGACTCACGTTTCTGTTATTATTATTCGCTTTGAATTCGGACTACTATTTTTATTTTAATCTCGCTCTCTTTACGATGTCACTTTTCCCATGTACTGCATTTATTCCTGCACACTTCTGCACGTTACCTGGCATTTCGGTGTTGCCGCTTTTTTGCGAGATTTTTCTCTTACCCCCGAAATGCCTAATTTAATGTTCCTGCGATATTTTTTTGTCACGGCTGTAACCTCGTTTGTTCTATCCCTGTGACTACCTTTTTATCGCGTTAACTGCTTTCTTCCTTTTGCAACTCCCGGCTGCCCTCCTTTATTACCGCGCCGGAATTTTTTATTGTTTCGAAACTTGGATTTCGCTGAAATTCCCGCTGGTCTCGGTGGAGCCGGGAATTTTTTCAAAAATTGCACAATCGTCCACACACAGAGTAATCAGGCGAGAAATAAGTTGACAATAGGGACCTATTTAGAACACCGAGATTTTCGTGGAAAATCGAAGACACGAGGAAATTGACCTCGAATACGCGAAATCGAGAAAATGGCAATTTTCTCGCTATTTATTTAATAAATTCGCGACGGTATAAAGTTACCGGTCTGCCAATCTATCCTGTATTCCCACGTTTCTATATTTCTAAATTTATTATACCTCTATGCAAATTTCTTCTATATTTTCATTTCATAACAGCCGGCCGCGTAAATACACGGGGAAATTTTTCCCTCTGAATAAAACCGGTGGGAACGTGTGCGAGATCGATTGCGTTGAAATTTAATTCCGATCATAATTCAATTACCCTTTAATTAACGAACGTAGAAGGGAGGCTGGAATCGATAAAGCGAATCGTAGAAGGATAGGTGACGCTTGCACTCTGCCGTGAATATTTCAAGCGGAGTAATTACGTTTAAATTTACTACTCGAAACCGGCGCTTCGGTGCTTATTCCATCGACTTGTATTTACATCCGCGTGCTTCAATCGACGAAATGGAATAAACACGCGAGAAAAATTCGTTGATAAATTACACTGGCGATCAGGGACGCGGACCCTAAGTCCGTCGTTTCCCGTTTCGTTCGATTTCAATTCATAATCAGCCGTGAGCGGGATCGACTTTCGAGAATTCGCTTCCTCGACTCGTCTCGCGGGGATTCGGAAAACGACTGGCATGGCCGAGTCGCGTAACAGCAGCCGTCACCGGATCGTGCCTCGTAGCTCTCGATCCTAATGTGATTTAAACTGCGGTGCCAGTTTAATAGGGTTTCGGCTTTGTTGCCGTGATTCGATCTTTCCTCGCTGAACAGTAGTCTCTGCGGAGTTCAATATTCGATACGATTGTCCGCGGTAATGCCCGGCAGCTCCTTAGCTTCCTGCTTCTGCTTCGTGGCTCTAGATATCGATCCTAGATCGTTCATCCACGTTTTTCCCGTCCATCGATCCCAGGTGACGATTCGCGAGAACTTTCGATGATCTCGCCACGATATCTACGTGGAACCACTGTCGAGGCGGTTTAAAAATTCACGATACGCTTCGCGATACCGAAGAAATTCATCGAGGTCTCGATTCCGAACGGTAGAAAGAAGGATTGCCGAAAACTGGATGGTACTCTCGTTTCCTTTGCTCTTTTATCTAGAGGGTTAAAAATTTACGCTTCGAGGTACCGAAGAAATTCATCGTGGCTTGGATTCCGACCGAAAGAAGCCGAAAACTGGATGGTACTCGGGAAAAGCGAGATACATGGATGGGATCTCGAGGCGAGGTAACCGTATCTCGACATCAGCTGGTGCGAAACAGCGAGGCTAGGCCGTCTCGCACGCAAATCCTTCGATACCGAGCGGTTCGAGGTTGGCAGGAACACAACACGGGGCTAGATACTCCGCAGCGTGAGATTATCTCGCGATCCCGGGTCTCTATTATGATCCAACTGACAAGCTATTTGTAGTCCCGGGAGGAAGAACGGGACGCTCGGTCTTTCTCTGGCAGCGAGGGGCTAAACGTTACAAAGCGAACACACGTAGACGTGAGCGTGGTGGTCTCGAAACGGTTCCCATCTCCTCTGCGCCCGTCCTCGTCCAACTCGCTCGGCTCGGCTCGCGTCCGCTCCGTTCGTCCTGGACACGTCCTCTCTGTCCACCCGGAGGAGTCACGGCGCGGGACAGCAACAGAACCGGGGCATTTTTACCGCGGCCAGGAGGATCACGAGCATCGTCCCGAACGAGGACTCGAGAGCAGATGCCGGCCCGATATCTACCCAAACGGGCCCCGGCACGGACGTGCGGCGCATTTCTGATTTGCGAGCGACGCGTCCTAAGAGGGAACCCCCGTTGGCCCGTTCTCCCTAGCCCCGTCTCCGTTTTTCTTCCCGCAGCCTCTCGCTCCACGGCTTCACGGAACCTCGGGTCGACGATCGTGCACGCTCGGCCAGAACCCGGCCGAGCGTGGAAGACGTGTCTTAAACGGACCCACTTTCAGCCGGATCGCTCGATGAGGATGAGTCGCGAGTTACCCGGCAACTTTGACTTTCGACGTTCGACTTTGGGCTTCGAGACAACTTCGAGCTTGACTCGAGGTTTCGAAGAGAAAATTGAGAAGACTCTCGACGAGGTGGTATATCCTTACGTTGGTCCAGAAGGAAGGAAAAGGGTTCTCGTTTTCGATGCTTTTCCATCGCGCGAAAGGTCCTGAAAGGTGCGCGAGTGGTATCGGACGCTAGGGCGAAATTTGGAGAAACCGATGGTCGATGGGCCGAGAGGTTGTCGCGCAAAAGTGACTCATAAATATCAGTTAGTCCCGCGGTGACGTTTTCACGGTCCTTTTGATACAGTGGCTCGCGGTCTCGCTGGGTGTTCAAAGCGGGCCACGGGAGGAGAAGCGACCGCGTCATCGTTCCTCTCTGTTTGCAGCGTGGCCGCTGGTTGGTCGGCTCGGTTGTTGTCCCGCTGCTCTCCGTTCGGTCCGTTTAGTGGGCCGGATGGGATTTGTGGTCGTCGCGTGATGTATCGCCGGTGCTTGTTCGCCTCTCGTTCGGGCCGAGTCGCCTGCTGGGTCCACGAAAAGGGACCCGGTTTGTCCGAAACACCGATGGATACCGGCGGGAGCGGACAGAACGAGGAAGGAGGAGAGGATCGCGCGGATGACCTCGAGGACGATTTGGCCAAGGACGAGGCCGGTTCTCGCGCGACCGGACCTCCCAAAGTTCCGTCCCCCGAGCCTCGGGCCTTATTCGGGCAACGCGACTACGGCTTGCGCTCTCCGATTCATTTTCCCATCGATTCTTCTCCTCGCCTCCGATCCTTCGCGTCTATTCTAAATATCCGCCGTTTCTTTTTCCGATTATCGAAAACGCTTCGATACTTCAACGATAAGAGGCTGGACGTTTGGATTCGGGTGTCGAGCGTGCAACGTGTCTGTGAATCGCGTAATGTAGCTGGATTTTAATTCCGAGATAATTAGCGACGTTCGCGGAGTAATTACCGTTTGATTTACACGGTATTATTAAAATGGTAATTACCAAGCCACCGGAATTCGGTAAAATATATGAAATCGTAATTACGCGATTATTATTGCCCGAGTTAATATATTTCCTATTCGTGTCGGATGTCCCGCAGGTTTTCGTATAAATTATCCTGATTTGTTCCGCGGTAGACGTTCATGAAAACCACGTTGAGAAATTTATTTATCTATTATTCGAGATCTTCGCGAGTCTATGTTCGGGTGTAATTCTGTTTTATCCGGGTGACGACACACCGTGGAAGCATATCCATCGGGAAAAATGAAGTTGCTCCTCGAGGGATCCTGGAATTCCGTCTTAATTCGGTTAGAGCTACAATCACGCTGCATTATCACATCGGACGCTAATTAATTGTCAGCATTCCTATGCGGGTGACTCAAAGGACTGCCGGCGGTGGCCATCGGATACCGCGAGGATACGTAGGCGAGGAAATTCATTGACACGAACTCGTTAAGTATCCGTGTAAACAGGCAAGCCCTTAAATTTACATCACTTTATCATCCGTAAAACGAATACAGATTGCGTAATTTGAATACATTAGAGGCGTTTTATGTCGTAAACGGGACCTCATTAAACAAACCTGAAAATGCGGAATGTTAAACAAAGGAGGTTCCTACCCACTCGCCACCACGATTCCTATCGCCGCGTTCGCTAACTCACGCTGATGTCCCATTCGTTGCAGCATCTTACCTGTAACAGGGAAAACAAACACGTTGGTGAAAACACTAAACTTGAATTCATTGCGATATTATAAAAAATATCGGAATCAAAAATATTCGGATGTTTATTTTTATTAAAATAGGCTCATCCGCGATATTTACTATTTTCTAATATACCCCAATTCCCAATCCCGGAAATCTAAAATTCGACAAAGATTTACTCTATTACTCGCAAAAAATATAAAACATTTTCTAAATTTATTCTAGGTTCAAGTTACAGAAGGCTCAGTGAGAATCTAAAGAGAGAAAAAAGGAAGCTTGATCGTAATTCGAGTCATTCGCTATATTTACCATTTTCTAACATTCCCCAATCCCGAAAGTCTAAAATTCTACAAAGATCTAAACTCTGCATTCGCAAAAAGATACGAAACATTTTCCAAATTTATTCTAGGTTCGACGACGTGGTTACAGAAGGGTCAGTGAGAATCTGAAGAGAGAAAGGAGGAAGCTCGATCGTAATTCGAGTAGACGAAATACCCCGATAACCAACACCAAGAACAAGTGAGACGCATCGATCTTGAGCGCATAATTTCTGCCGGAAGATCTAGCTAGCCGAAAGAGGATCGCAACGCGAGATAGCTTCCGGCTTTGACTTTCATGGATCCCGATACGGCGGCGAGCAAAGAAGAATCACGGAGCGGGGCGGGCAAGAGAGTCTCGGTCGTTCTTATTTCCCTTTTTCCTCGCCCTCTATCGGAGGGAAACGAGGACTCTCATTTCTATGCACCGGGAACAGAGCAGAGGGGTTAGCCTGGCCCGTGCGCAGACCTCGGTGTCCTTCGTGTAACGGCTTCATTATGCGACATCTGCGATCTTTCCGGGCGCACGACCCGGATACGTAGCTGGCCAACGGGCCGAAGAGGCCAGCTTTTTCTTAATTTCGCCACGGGAGAACCCTCTCTCTCTCTCCTCCCTTATTCACCGTCTCTCTAGCTCGCTCCGATCCATCGGACGGCGCCGGGCGAGAGGACACGGTCCCTGAGGACCGTTCCGTGTCCTTTGTAGCGACTTCCGTCTTCTCCTTCGTAGCTTTTCAGCCTTTGTACCCGCTGCTACGTTTACGTCATCGCGATCGATCCGGCGTACGCGCCGTTTGAATCGCGTCGAGGGCTATTTTCCGAGGAAACACCTTTCTCCAGGGACCAT
Organism: Euglossa dilemma; assembly: GCA_002201625.1. Taxonomy (NCBI): domain Eukaryota; kingdom Metazoa; phylum Arthropoda; class Insecta; order Hymenoptera; family Apidae; genus Euglossa; species Euglossa dilemma. Next base: position 732,605 of record NIJG01000017.1, on the reverse strand, counting down.
TGTGTTTCTTGCCGAGGGAAATCAATTAGGACGAATACGGAACGGGGCATCGTTTGTGGGAAAATGGTGTTAACTGGCTTGAGTCTCGCTTTAATTCTCGAGGAAAATTATCTTGGTGTATTCAACGCGTCTCTTTCGGTTGATATTCGTTTATATATCGTATCGAGCTCGATGAACGAGTTAATTTGAGCGAAACCTCGCGGAAGAGGACCGTAGGAATCGATCGGAAGCCAATCTAGGAATTACGACTCGTTAACCACGAATAACCCGATCCATCCTCGACCTGGCCTGTCCTGTATCGCGGCTCATAGAATCCAGGACAGTTCTGCGAGTCCCGAAGAAGACGGAACACCCCGGTTACCCCGTGATCGAGCCTCGCCATTGAGACATAGGAAAGTAGCGGGGTACGGCTCATCGGAACTAATTATGAGCAGCCGGCCGGGTTACTTTTTCCGTTCTTTTAGGCAAGTCTGTGCCGAAGTACGCTCGAGCGGTATCCACGGTCCGAAATTAGCCGACTAAGCGAAAAAAGACAAGCAATTTCTTCGGCGGGGTGCCCGCGAAGAGGTCGAGTACGCTTCTTCTATTTTTCTTCTCCTCCTTCTTCATCCTCTTCTGCCGTCTTCCCTTCCACTCGGGCCGTCGTTTGCTTCGCGATCAGCTCCGGCGAATCGCGAGTTTCGCGGCCGAGCCGAGCTTCCGATCGTCCGCCACTGTTTTTACACACCCCCCTTTTTCGTTTTGGAATTCGGACGTGGGAAGGGTCCGAGAGGATCGGTTTGTTCACCTCCGGCCGAGTTTCCAAACGAAACGTCGGGGTGTCTAGCGACGTGGGCGTCGGATTAATCGATTTACGTGGGAGTAGAAATAGTCGCGACGACCTCACGACGAATTCTTCTAGAATCTTTCTTTCTTGTTATCCATCATCCGTTATTCTCGCGTGATTTTTCCGTTATCGAGTGGAAGAATCGGTTCGAGTTGAGTCACAAACGATGGCGATAAATTCGCCGCCATCGCTGTCGCAAGGAGAACGGAATAACGATGAGGCGTTGATTCCAGTCATCGACGAAGCGTCGCGACGCCGAACACAGTGAGACGCGGCGAGAGAGGTTGTACTAGCACGATGATGCAGTGATACAGATAGCTGCCGGACACGGCGGAAACTAAACGCTGGCGCACCGGAAATGATGCCGGCCACCTCCGTGCACTTCCTCTTTCCAGCCGCGACGGGGGGAAATTTGATCGCGTCCACGTTACACGCCGAATCCCGTGGCCGTTCGTCTGCCGATTTCGTCCTGGCTCCGAGAATCGTTGCATATGCGTGTCTTTTGAAATCCGAATCGAATATCGCGAAAGCGTAGCGAAGAATATTTTATCTTCTTCCTTTCTTGCGATTTAAATTGTCTGTAGCGGCCATCGTTTTCACCTTCGGTGTCAGATACATTCGAACTTGAAAGAGGATGAAGGAATTGCAAGAAAGTCCACGGTAAACTATTCAATTCCTATATATATCACGCCTAGTTTAAGGTATACTAATGAGTCTACGATGAAACGCACCCCTTTCTTACCCTTCAGTTCTTTTTAAAATCACTGCAACACCGATAATACCTGCAATTGTCGTAAGGGAAGAAATCCCCAAATATATATTTCTCGTCCATATCAAACCTCCGTTTCTCTTATCTAGGAACGCATCCTTCTTTTCCCACGATTATCCCTTCGCTTACATCTCAACACCTTGGTTTTATCGTGCGAAATTTAATCACCGTGTGCAATTCACCCTACTACGTTCCTGCTATAAAGTACTGGGATCGAAGTACGAGGTCTCTGGAAATAAGACGGGAAAAGAAGAAGAAAGACAGGTACAAGAATAGGTTCGTCAGGTATCCCACGCGAGGAGAGCGCGGTTGAGGAAAACCACAATCGCAACACGGTTTCTATAGCTCAGCGGGGGTACAACACCGGGTTCCCGGTTTAAACGGGCTGAAATCGAATTAAACGGAAGGGGCCGCGGGTCGGTGTGAATTGTGCAGGGAAGTTGCCGGGCCAGACGTATAGATGTTTATCAGGAAAATAAACGATCGCAGTTCTCCGCGGAGTTTCATTGAATAAGAGCGCGAAATAAGATTTACCGGGGCAGAAAGTATTCTTTATGGAGCCTTCGATCAGCCGTGAACGCGGCCTCGCCTCTGCCTGGTTATCCTGTCGAATATTCCCCGGGCCAGGGACGGGAAGGATTCCCGGGCCGATCCTAAACGACGCCTCTATCAGGCCATTCACGGCGGCCCAGCTCGCGCTGCATAAATCCGCGCGGGGATGAAAATAAAATTCGATGAGCTGGAAAAAGCAGGCGATGCTGGTGCCGAGCCAGAAAAAATATTTGGCCGAACCAGGGTAAGTGCGAAATTTTTTATTCACCGGCGAGCACGGTGTTGTTTTCCAGGACGAGACAGCAGCGAGGCGTTTTAAATTGAAGCATCTCGCGGCAGAAACTTCCGTTTCCTTCCCGTTCTTGCGTTTTAACCGGCTTCAGGAGTGTTCTTTTTACGGGACTGACATCTACCTCGGGAAAATTCCTGGAAACGCGCGAAGCTGTTTTGTAATTCGCTGGAAAATTAGAAGAATAATCGCGCGGTTGTGGCAGGAGAATTCCTGCGAGTTGACCGTGGAAAATTTTCGACGGTAAACGTTCTACGATAAACGGTAAATTCCTGGGAAATGGTGGAATTAAATTATCCGACGAATTATCGATGAAAAAGTAGCTGGTATGGGTTGTAATAAAAATTGGGAGAAAGTTTGGAGGAAATATTACACGCTTTGAATATTAATAACGGAAGAGCGTTGATGTTCTACTGTCTTGGCGTGGAATAAAAATACCGATGATGGACGGAGTTAACGGTGGGCAGCGTAAAACGAAGCGGAACCTGGTCCCCTTGTTCATTAGAAATGATAGACGGGAAAAAATGATTTACACGGACGTTGTCCAGATATTCAGCGGCGCGTTCGAAGCAGTAGAAACCGCGATCGTTCGGAGATACAATTGATTGTCCTGCGCCATAAACATCTCTACTATGTCAGCTTTATCGAACGTTAACTGGACGTTTATCGACGAGCATCGCTCGTCATCGCTCATCGTGAAATCCTCCGGAGACACGCGTGGCATCCGCGACCGCACGTACGATCATTTTTCAGCATCGCTATCGACAGATCTCCTCGAGCCCGGATCGGAAACGTCGTCTCCGTGGGAGGCAATACGGCCAAGAAAAACCCGATTTTCGACGCGGTGCACCGAATTAGGTTTGGGTTAGCTTTCAGTTAAGTTTCGATTCGTCACCGCGGTCACGTAAACAGCGAGGTCTAAACCGACTTCATTTCAGCTACTTCCAATTTTTCCCGCAATTAAGTTCCCTTCGAAGACTCAATTACGTCGATTGAATTACACAATTTAACTATACATGACCTGGAATCGATTTCGTTATAAAAACGAGGTGTGAGTGTGAATCCGCGTGATCCGAATGTTCGTTGGTTGTGAAAGTAAACGAGAGAAGACGAATATTAACGATAGAGTTACCAAAGGGGTCAAAATGACTTGTTTCAGATTTTTCATTTCTGCAACCGCTTAGAATATGTGGTTTGCATATCGTCACTAGGTCGTTCTTAGTTTTTTACGGTTAGTGATTTACTGAGAAAATGCTAGGTGAATCTGAAGTGGACTGTATTTTTTATTTTGAAATATGTTAAACAACATTTTTTACTTAAGTGGTGTATACGAGACTAGGTTCGCTTCTATGCGTATATTACAAGAGTTGTCTTGATTCTGTCTCGTTCTTACAAGCTCTACTCCTTTTATAGGGAGTCATAATTGGTTTGTACAATAACTCTATTATACTCCAGGTATATATAGCGGTGGTGGACAAAGTTACCGCGCCATCATGTCTTTACCTGGGGCACGGGGTCGGTAATTCGTTAATTATAGAATAAAAATGTTGTTTCAGGACTTAACACAGTTGCTTGTGGCAAAATTAATATTGACTTTTATTCCAACGCGATTCTAATTACATATGCTCGATTATTTTCATGGAACTGCTTTAATTACCATCGGTAATGTATATCGTATTTAAAGACTCATTACAGCTCGATGGTTCTAGAGTTACATTCGCGAGGCAGAGGCTATATATATCATTAAGTTAATTAAATTGATTTACAAATTGTCGAACAATCGTGCGTTGTACACTTCGCTCGAAAATAATTTATCGAGACTACCTTCAGGCGAGACACCCTACATTACATTTTCTAACAAAAGCGTAGTTCCAAAACAAATCTCTTTCCCACATTTTGCACACACCTAATCGGATCCGTAACGAATCAAGTGTTGCGAATATTTTCTAAATAGAGCCGTTCCCACAAGAACCGTATTCCCGATACGGATTGCCGATTTCGCAACGAGAACTCCCACATTCGCGAACTTGCACGTAAATGAGCGTAACAGACTGCGAATCCAGATTTACCAATACACTCGGGCATTCCCCGATCCCTTTCCGCGCCATTAATTCTCCCTCGAATTTCCGGCCGGCAGTGGGAACAAAAGTTTCAGTAATTGAAATAAAAAGTTGGCGATGGAAGTGGCGTCGCGTTGAATCGTCGAACGTTCATTATCGCGGCAATGAAAACGGGCCAAAGCAACCGAGCCATTAACGGGACCGTTGGAACCGGCATAACCGGCCGGAACGATCCTCCGCGGGTTACCTAGAACGACCAGCGAAAATCCCTTCTGCCAGGGGTAGTTCAAGGGATCGGCGGATCATTAAAATCGACGTCGGCCATTTCGCACGCGACGCTAACCTCGCGCGTGTTGAAAAACGCTCCGCTTCGAGATGAACTCCGACGCGATTCGCGAAACGGAAGGCAAGATGAGAAGTTCGTTGTGTTACAAACAATAGAATTTAATTAATCGTGTTAATTAATTTTGAATTGTTCACCGTGGAAAGCTCAGGAAGGATATGCTAGGTCGTGGTGAGATATAGAAATTACACTGTATCTGGTTTATTAATTATATTTTTATTCCGGAATTAATAATAAATTCGTATGAAAAATTCCTGGAAATTAATCCGTAATTTCTCTGATTGTACAGTGAGGAATATTAACCTTCTGTACTACGATTTAATAATAAAAAATCGTACATTGCAGTGGGGCAGTCACGACATATTTCATATGACAATATTTAGAATTTGTACGAATTTAATTACGAAGTATTTCATCCTCGCGTGATTCGGTATGAAAAATTAACAACGAGGTAAACTCGTCGTTAATATATGAAATATATACATCGATGAAATACAAAAAGAACCTTGGCGTAAAGGGAAAGCCACAGAACCCGTTCAATATCCGATTGTTTATAGCAACACCCATCGGCGCGCGAACGATTTCCGGAATTCGTGGAAAACGCGGGAATTAAATGGAGAAACGAGGAGAGGGAATAACGATTTGCCGATGCCTGGCACGTCGGACGTGGGAAAGGGGGCAGGGTGAAATTATGACGGGCAAAAGGCCCGGGGATTTATTTTGTAGCCACTTTTATCAGGCAAATTGGATTCGCGCGGCGCATACGTCACGCGATTCGCATACGATAACGCGATTTTCCATTTGTTTGCGCACACCTGCGCCGCCCTCGGACAGTGTTAATGACTTTATTCGCCGATACAACGGCCGCGAAATCCCGCAATTTTCAATCGTTCCCACCTAATGAACCCCCGCGAATTTATCGCGCGAAACTCACCACCTGCCGTGGAAATAACCTAATCGAAGAACCCGTCGCCGCAAGGGGTGAAACTGATCGACCACTGATCGATCTTTCTATCAAACGGATCGTTTCGCGAATTTTTCCTGTTTTAGGTATCCGAGTAACTCGTTTTCATTCTTTTTTTTTTTCGAGATATATCACCGTTCTGCGTGAAATTCTGGAGTATTTGAACGATGTTCGATGGATAGCTTCGAATATGATACCATCGTCGAATATCGTATTCGTTGTCTGATATATCGGAGTAAAATTACAGCTGAATTTCAAGTAAATTTGTAAATGAGACTAAACACGAATTTTATATCCCCAAAAAAGTTACGAAATTTCACCGAATGTTAATAAGAAACATCTGGATGTTTAAACGGAAATGCGAAATTGTTTCCGCAGACGGAAAAAATTTATTGTCGACAGAAATCCGAAATAATATACCGCGTATCGGCGATTGGACGAACGTTTTCGTCCTACCAGATACCGAGTTAATTTCGAGAGTTAAATGGAGGCACGAGAAACGAATTAATCGACGAACACACGCGAAGGAAAAATTGAAATAAGTTCAACGTTAAATTAAACATGTCTCGAAGCGAAAATTCGATGTTTCCTTCGAAACCATCGCGATATACTCGAAACAGCAAAGGGGGATGAAAGAACGGAAATAAAAGGAGTGGAAGTACAAATACATACTTATCTAATTATAATACAATTCCCTGATTTCCCTTTACCTAATTTCACGTTTCATTAACGCGATTAAACGGGCCGCGGGCACGAATGATACCTGCGAACGCGAAAATATCTCAAGTTTACAACCCTCTGCTTAATTAAATCATCTGCACATACCGGTCGAATGCTCGCGTAATTACGCATGAAAGGTCGGACGTGAAAAATCGATTAATAGTTATCGTTGGTTCCGCGGCGCGCATAATCCTCGTCCTTTCGCGATATTTACATCAGAGTTGGCAGCGGAGGCGAACGGTGTTTAATGAAACGGGAGAATTAAAAGGACAGTGGCCGTCTGTTCGGAGCGAATTAGAGGATTAACGAGCCTGGATGGCGGCCGGGCTTCATTTAGAATTTCGATTTCGAATGGCAGCTCGGGCCGGGCCCGGTGAGTCCGTGTCATTAGGAATCGTAAAGTACGTGACTGGAACGAGAAAAATTGCCCGTGAAATTCGAGCTTCGCGTGACGACGTTAAGACGTTCGTTCCCAGAGCCGTGGGGTTGCAGAGGAGAGAACTATCGGCCGAACGAGAATAAAGGAATGCGCGGGTTCCGGGGAGATGCTGTTTCAAATTGTCTTCTCGTGCGCGGCTTGCGATGGAAAAATGCGAGGGCGCCTGGAACAACGAGCCCGTCCCCGGATAATAAAAGCTTCGTGGAATCGGCGCCGCTTCGGTNTTATGGCAGCCAGAAGTAGGTACGCGAGGCCGCGAGTCCGGGATCCTCGAGGCGAACAGTAGAAATTTCCCATTACCGCAAATATCTTTCGCCAATTGTTCACCGATGTGTCTCAGACGAACAGCGTCGTCGCAGAATCGCGAAATCGCGCGAGGTGTCCTTGGGAAACTTCGGAACGATTTTTTTTTTAATTTTTCCGCATCTTTAGAAAGTATCGTTGTGTTTTTTCAGTGGAAACTTAGAAATCAAGTATAACTATACTACGGTCCTGTTTACTCTCGTTGTCACGCTATGCTATGCGTTTCGCGATTATATAGCTATCGGCGTAATTAGTGTATCTAATGTATGACTTAAATGATTATTTTCACGATTACGTTAAAGAAAGAGTTACTACGCTGTTACGCTATTATACTAAGAGTAAAATTCGAAAGCAAAATCGCGCGAGGTGTCCTTGGGAAACTTCGTCGGGATATGCGGAACGATTTGTTTTTAATTTTTTCGCATCTCCAGAAAGTATCGTTGCGTTTTTTCAGTGGAAACTTAGAAATCTAGTATGATTATACAACGGTTCCGTTTACTCTTTTTGTCACGCTGTGCTATGCGTTTCGCGATTATATAACTATCGACGTAATTAACGTATCTAATACATGACTTAAATGACTATTTTTACGATTACGTTAAAGAAAGAGTTACTATGCTGTTACGCTATTATACTAAGAGTAAAATTGGAAAGCAAAATCGCGAAATCGCGCGAGATATCCTTGGAAAACTATGTCGGGACATACGGAACGATTTCTTTTCAATTTTTTCGTACCTCCAAAGAGTATCGTTGCGTTCTTTCATCAGAAAGTTAGAAATCTAGTGTGATTGTAATGCCTCTGTGCCACGCTATGCTACGCGTGTCGTGATTATATATCTATCGCATAATTGACGTAATTAAGGTATCTAATGTATAACTTAAATAACTACTTTTACGATAACGTTGAAAAAGGAGTTACTACGCTATTATACTACGAGTAAAATTCCATGCGAGTACAAACCAGAGGACTAAGCCGTGTATTTGCATCGATATGTCCAGACGAGCCATCAAGAGGACGTTGACGGTCGACGGAAAATGAGAGAACGGAAGATGCTTTGTTTTCGACCTTTGTCGACGTTTCGACGTGTTGAAACGTTGTAGGACTGTCAACTTTAGGCTGTGTTCACACCAAAAATCTACATACCGCGTATTCTCGTCCTTTGTATTATAACTATCCACCGAACATCCTGAAGATGTATTTCACTTCACAAATGCACATTTTTTCGTTAATTGCACTTCCTCCAGTTGAACGTATCGATATTAGAGAGAAAGTAGAGGTATCAGAGTATCGGTATTTAGCAACGACCATTTTCACTTAAACCAATCTCGCAAACAACGAGGCGAAATGCAAGACGCGGAGAATCTCGGTGAGAAAGATCGCGTTTCGTTGGAACAAAGCGTTCGCGAATAATTATTTATCCTCCGAATATCCAGCGAATCGCGATTGTGTCCGCGAGCACGACCCCTAAGAGCAAACAAGGCTGCAGCTGCGGCTCGCTTCGACTACCAGGATCCGTCGTGTCGGTGGTAAAATTTCGAAACCGCGAGTATCCGTGGCAGGCCGTGAAACGTGAAATACGACACACTTAACCGGGCAGCAGAGTTCTTGCCCGCTGATATTATTGCCGCTCTTTTATCTTCGGCTCGCCAACTGCCGTCTTTCACGTCTTCCTTTCGGATTAATTAACGCCGAGACGCGGCGCCGAGTATAATTTCATTTCTGCGTTTTAATTACAACCCAGCTTTCCTCCGCTTTTTCGAACTGGTCGAAGGGCAGTCTCTCCATCCTCTCTTTCTTTCTGCGAAAGAAACCTTAGGCAGTGGCCATCGTTTTATCAATGGACATTACGTAAATTGCATAAATGAAAATTACGCAACGCTTGCTCGCGAGTTTTTCTAAAAATTTAATTGCCATAATGTACACCTTCTTACGTTTCTTTTCTACACCGCCTGGAAAAGGCTCCGATTTCTTTGCTTTAGTTCTTGTATATCACAATTTCACGCGTTTTAAAACGTGTACTACTTTTATTATGTGCAATCGAGTCGCAAGAAGTACGATTCCAATTAGAATCCAAAGAAATCAACGGGTTAGTATCGAAAACGATTCTTCCCACTTTTCCTCGGTTTCGAAATAATAACGTGGAATTGATATTATAGAAATCGTTGTACTTTTTCAATTATAACGTGAGAAAAATTTGTCACATGAGAGTCGCTTTCGACACGTATTCTTCGATTGCATCGTAGTAAGATTCCAGTTAGAATTCAAAAAAATCAAAAGGTTCGAATCTAAAACGATTCTTGACATTTTTTCACAATTTCCAAATAATAACGTAGAATTGGTATTATAAAAATGGCTATACTTTTGAAATTATAACACGAGTAAAATTTGCCGCATGAAAGTCGCATTCGACACGTATTCTTCGATTACATCGTAGTAAAATTCCAATTAGAATTCAAAGAAATCAACGAGTTCGTATCGAAAACGATTCTTGCCATTTTCCCCCCGTTCTAAATAATAACGTGGAATTGGTATTATAAATATCACTGTACTATAAAAAAACACTGTCTCGAATGATAGGGTATTTCAAGAAGAGTCGCTTTCGACACATACTCTTCGATTCCACGATGCATTGCAAAAATTGCACCATCTCGAGGAAAAAAGGAGGATTTCGACGAATATGAGTCGACCGGGAAAGTCGAGAAAATTTCTTACATCGGAGTTACAACCACGAGTCAAGACCCAGACTGTTCTCTAAACAATCCACCCTCCAGACGTCCGTCGCCGTCTCTTCGTTCTCTTTTCTGATTCTGCCGACACATTTCCCGGTTTCGAGGCTTCCAAGACGAAACTCTTGGCGATCTCGCTCTCTCGTGGCGTTGCACGATAGACGCGGGCAAACGGAAGAGGTGGACAGAGGAGGCCGCTTGGAGTTAGCTCATGGAACGACACTTTTCCCCGAAGTTCCTGTATAAATCCCGCTTTTGGCCGGACGCCGCGGTAATCCGCGAAATATTTCTCGCCGGAGAGCGCGATTCCCTGTCAAAGTTATTTGTCGCCCCCCGTGGACCCGCGGTCGCGAGCTTTCTTTTCCTTCTGGATATCTCTTTGCAACAGCGAAAGAAGAAACGGGCTCGAGCAATACGCGTGAATCGTGGCGAAATACGTTCGGGTATTTCGATTTGCGAAGGCAACAGAGAATATAAACTTTTGCCAGCTCTTTCGCGGCACGAGGTAATTTATCGCTGGAAGCTGTAATTCATCGCCTTTTCTTAATACCACTGTGAGAAAGTAGAAATTGTAACTTGGTTGTGACGTTGCGAGATCGTTCAGTGAATACTATTTTGAATTTCTAATTTGCGAAACGAGTAGCTCACAAATGGAATTATTTATTCCGGAATTTAGTTCAAGTTTTTTGTTAATATTTTAACTACTAAATTCAATTCATTTTCAATCGTAACTCTCCTAACAATGCTTTATATAGAAATATGTATTATCGAATATTCTAATCGTCTTCCTCTTTGAATCGAGTCTATTAATTTACTAAAACGTTCTTCGTACTTTATGATGTGGACTGGAAGGGTCGTAATCTAGTGAGAAAGTTTTCGGACTGAGAAAGAAAACTCAAAAAGTTAAATTCTGGGGTCAGTTGCATTAGGAATTTCTCTTCGATGTTTATAAAATAAAACTTTTAATTTTTGTTACCATACGTCGAGTTTTATTGTTTCCACGTTTTAGTTTTATACGATTCCTGTTCTAATTCGGCAAATGTATACAATCCCCTCGTGGGATATTTCAAAGCCCGAAAAAAGATACGGTTCTAACGGTATTTTACACGTTTCGGACATACATTTAACGACATAAAACGATGCCTCGAATAGACTAAACGTTCCATTCAATCGGATAATCACCGCTTCTCGGAGCAATGAAACTTTCAGCCGATAAACCATCGGATAAACCCCAGCGACGCAGCTATACATAAATTACGAATTGTCTTCCGATTTAGAAGCCGCCATTGGACGGGAACAAACGGCAATTTCGTGGATCCTCGTGATCAACCGTGAAAGCATCGCTGATGGAACATCTGCTCAGGACGAGCGGCGAACGGGCTCGGATACAAAGCTGCGTTTAAAAGCGAACAAGCGTGTGGAAAGGTGGTCGACGAAACGGTTCTCGCGCGAATCGCTCGTTCGTTATCATTATCGGCCGATCCGCTAATTGATTTATTCGATTTAACCGCGTAGAGGGACGAAGCGACCGCAGGATTCACAGTCGAGCGACCTTATCGTTTATTTATCGCGGTGCATCCGGCCAACACGGAAATATCCATCGATATTGCAATCGGAATCGGAACGAAGGCAAGCTTCGGTATTCATTATACCGGGAAACCGTGGCGATTAAGTTCACGACCGATAATTGCCGATTGGATTTCGCATGGACGTTATCAGTCAGCTTCGATTCGAATCTCCTTTCCTTCGTAGATTCTACGCGCTTCCTTTCTTTGTCCCTTCTTCTGCATCCTTTCGTTCCTTTCTTCGCGATTTCGACTGTGTCTATCCTTGGTTTGTTAACGATAGACAAATTTCTACGATAAGTGTAATAACCCTTTTGTTACGTCGAACTTTTCCAAAAAACGTGATTATGAATTTATGATATATAGTTTAAGTTCAGAGGTATATTACATAAAAAAAAGGTTAAAATATTTATTCACATGGTTTCCTAAACCTACTTGTCTTTTTTGATATAGAAAATATATTTCCGATAAAGCACAAAAAATCCAATAGTCTTTTAACTTTCTTATAAAGATTCCTTATCCTTTTAATCCTTTGACTACTATGGGCCCCCTATTTCTGAGCGCCTATAGGCGCCCACAGTAGTCAAAGGATTAATTAATCGGAGGAAATTTAGCTTCGCAAAGTTATTTTTCAATAGTACTTGAAAACAATTGCGATATTATAGCGTGATATATCAGAATGGCGGCATCGATTGCAAAGGATAATTCGTAGATCGAACATTCGCGAATTACATTTTCCTCTCGTGGTAGGTGAACGTACAGTACGAATGGAAAGGTAAGTAAAGGAAAGGAAGAATAAGGATACGCGTGAATTAAAATGCAAAAGAAAGGAGGGTATTTGAAAGGGGACGGGCGACTTGTAAGTAAACTCGCCGGCAAATATTTAATAACCGCCGAGTCCTCTGAAAGGGAATTCGAGACTGTTCATTATTCTGATCGAAGTCGTCGACACAAAGGTTCCGAGGGCACGGAAAGGAAAAAAGCGGGAGGAGTAAGTAATTCAGGATATCTGGCGAGGAGCCAACTTACATTTTCCTTCCTTTGTCTGTCCTTCTTTTGCCCGCCGCGTATATTCCGCCTCGATTTCCCATAATTCAGTCTCCTCCCGTGCTCGAGATATAAATTGATATATTAGCGGCCATTATCGGACGAGTTCCACCTTCCGCGCGGCCGATCCGACGAGTTCGCAAACAACCGATAAGAATCGAATTTTCCCCGAATTTAACGCCGTTATCGCGCCGCGAGTTAATTACCGCGCGCCCGATCGAGGATTCGTTTTTCGCGAGCGGGGAGAAAATTTCGTAACGAGTGTAATTTCAATACGGCCAGACGAATCGCTGCGGTGTTTAATGGCGCCAGACAAATTAATATCCAAACGTTCGATCCATAAACGATTCATTGCTTCCGCTTTACACGCCGCGGGAATTAATCGTTCGAGCGAGTAACGACTACCACGTATCTGATAATTCGAGAATTTCATCTCGACCGGTGATAAGGGTAGGAAAAGTTGGAGAATCGAATGCAGCGAAGAGAGAAAGAGAAAGAGAGAGAAGGTAAGTAGATGAAACGAGGAGAAGAGAAACACTCGAAGCGAGATCTCGAAATTCCTCTTGCTCGAATTGCCCGCCCTCTCCGTAGGAAACGGTCGCCATCTTGGCTCTTTTCCACCTTGATGGTTTATTAATCTTTAATGGGTATAACTTCCAACACCGAAAGAGTTTTATATCCTCGAACATTTTACGCGGCACTCTCCTTTTTCATCGGCCCTCTGCCTTCTTCGTCCTTTCAACCCCCGCCGCCGCCATCCAGTTTCTCCACCCTTTGCACAGGCACTTCTGCCAGCCCGTATAAAATGATAAAATCATTCGAGTATATACGTACCACCTCGGTTCCACGGACGTTCTTTTCCCGGAATTTAATCGACGTCTGGAGAATCCTCGAGTGACTGAATTAAAAAAAAAAGAGAAAAGAAAGACGAAGGTGATCGAACGACGTCGAGGAGGATGCAGATTTAATGCGTGTCCAACGTGCTTTACTGCGAACGAGATTGCCCTGTTCGCGATCCGGAAGATAAGGTGGGTTTGGTCACGTCACGGCGAACGTTGTTTCATTTCGCGACGATTAATTAGGCGAATGGCTTTCCGTTGTTCTTCGACGGGATATCTTGGGTTTAGGGAGGGTTTAGTATCGTCGAGAGCATCGCCAGATACGGGGAATTAGTGGGACCGAGTTACCGATTAAATAGCAGTCGCTGGTTAATTACGATAACGAACGCGATACCGAGTCGCGTTTTATACGTAACAGATCGCGCGAGTAATAAATAAGGATAAGGAAGGAAAGCCGAATTACCGCCAAGGCTACGACCTCCTTGTTCGAAAGTAAATATTCCGGCACCGGCTTGCGTTTCGACGAGGTGTAATTTCGTTTCGTAAATTTCCATAATTTCGATTAATCCGGTCTCGCGGAGTGACGAAAAATTTCCATAAACGCGGCTCGGGAAAGGTGGGTTCCCTCCGTGTTATCTTTTAATATCACAGTCGAACAGTGTTAATACATGGATGATGGAATTACACGTATTCCCGGGGCAATTGGGAATAATAATTCGTGATATCGGGCGAAACGCGGACGCGGGTAGAAAATGAACAGTTTGCCCGTAAGTCTGGTAAAAAACGACGCAAGGTATTGCCGTGTAAATTATGCCGGAACAAATTAACCGGCAACATTTGGCGCGTGATAACGTATCGCGTTCTCTATTATCGGCCAATCGGAGGTGTCGGGGAGTAGTAGCTGGTTTTCGACAAATTCTTCCCGATTTTTTCCCACCCACACCCCACGTTTCGCCAGGCGCAACCCCGTGCATACATTTCCGCGCGATAATAAAGGGTCCGCGCGTTAATGAGCCCGAAATTATGAATCCCGTTCTCTATTATCGGCCAATCGGAGGTGTCGGGGAGTAGTAGCTGGTTTTCGACAAATTCTTCCCGATTTTTTCCCACCCACACCCCACGTTTCGCCAGGCGCAACGCCGTGCATACATTTCCGCGCGATAATAAAGGGTCCGCGCGTTAATGAGCCCGAAATTATGAATCCCCGAACTATTGATCAACCTGTACGCGGTGGGCGAATCATTAATTATGAAAACAACCGGGGCCGGGAATTATTTATGTAACGAAATTTATGAGTATGCTAAAACGGAAATTCATGAAACTCGATCGTTTAAACGATACGGGGGGAGGAAGAAGCGCGAAATAATTGGCTCCCGAAGCTGCATGTATTTTTCATGGCTTAATATTCGCTAATGACACCGACGCTGCGGGAGAAAACGTAATGAAAATTGCAGGAAAGGAAAGCACACGCTTTCCGCGCGAAGACGACGAGGATAGAGCACCGGTAATAGAAGAATTTACTCGTCCGCGATGCACTCTTTTAGTAATTTCCTCTGGCCGTCGCGACGAACGTCCTCGGTTGCTAATTTGCATTCTTCGACCCCTCGGTGCCAAAGTGCCGCGCGACATGCCGATGGAAGAAATTTCACGCGTTTTCAACGACGACGACGACGATATTCAATCGGTTAATTCGCAACGCGCTCGGTGACTAACCGGTAGCCTCCCACTGTCCCCCGAATTTCTCGGAATAATTAATTTTACAGCGAAGAAGGGAGAGAGAGAAGCAAGAAGCATCCGCGAGAAATACAGCCTGCAGGAGACGCAGCCGTTCATAGGCCATGATTCTTTTAATAGCTGCTTTACGACACCTCGGTGTAGGACAAGTAGGCTGTAACTGTTCAACGCTTTTATGCGCCATAAAATATTCGCATGATTTCCCACGCCGTATTCTTTCGCGACGCGCCCGCGGGGAGCGATTTTCCACGGGAAGACGGGAAACGCGGTAAAACACGCGCTGAATTACTAGCCACCGGGTTGTTTCCCGGGAACCGGCGCGCGATTATGTCGCAATTTTCCGCGCCGCGGCCGTCCCGTTACGGAATTTCCATTCTCGAGTCGTTGCCTCACGGCGGAACAGCTATTACCATTGGCCGCTCAACCACGTCCAACTTTGTGGGAAAGCGCACGCGGAAAATACCAAACACCGTTAATCAAACACCCGCGGGACGGGTCAGCGTCGGGTTTAGAATTCGGAAATGAAAATCAGACGGGTTATGCGCCTCATCCTGCGAGATTAAACGTCTCATCCCTGCTGGTGATCGCGGTCAGAGGTCAGTTGGTCGACAGAGCGATAGTAAAACGTCTTAAATAATTTATTCCGTTCTCGAAACTTCGATTAAAAATTCCACGTTCAATTTTATCGTTCTGGTAAGTTGACCTCTTCTTCTGGATACTCTTAGGATTCGTCGCACTTTCAGACAAGAGTTTAATCGTAAAACTGAACTACAAATCACGTTTCAAAGAAGCGACGTGCAATTTCGGGAAAATCCCCGATCATCGACACGATTCCTCGAGATGCTGAGAAGATTTGTCATCGGCCCTCTCGGCCGATCCATCAGCCGGATCGATCGTCCGATACGCGAAACCAGGGTGGCAAAGTATTCCACCCTCGTCGCGTGAGTGTCCTTCGCATTATACGCGAAGAGTCTCGTCCGGAGCCTCTTCCCGTAACCCAGTCGCCCTTCTCCATCGCCGAGAAGAATGAACGGCCAAGGGAGGAAGGAGTCGAAGCAGGGGCGAAGAAGAGTCGACGAAGAGGCGACGAGGAGGCGAAGGAGAGACGAAGGAGAGTCGGAAGAGAGAGAGGGCAGCGGGACGGAGGAAGGAAGAGCCTGGAAAGAATGGAAAAGAGACGCTGAGGAGAGACGAGCGGAGAATAGAGGGTCGTCCGCGTGAAAAGCCGGCTAACAAAGGTGGGTGGGACACGGGCAGACACGTAGGAATTCCGGGACTATTTATAGCGAGGAGTTATTAGCAGCCGCGTAAATCCCTCGGCGCGAGCCGCTCGATCGTTTCAGCCCGGCGAAAATCTTCCCTTAATTACGTCGCTCCGTTTCTCTCCCACCCCCATCGTTCGATTCCACCGATCCTGGAAAATAAGAGGCTCTCGAGATAAGAGCGCCTCTCTGCCCGTGACTTTCCGGTTATTCCCCTTTTATTTCGTTCCTGCGTTTCGAGTGGAGATTTATTTGTCGGGCAACAGAGATATCGTATCGCGATTTCTCGGGGAATTTTAATAAAGCGCCGGATAAACGCTTACGCGTCAAAAGCGCCAGATGATTTCTACGAACTCGAGGGTGGTGAATATCGCATCGAATCGCGGCGACGATTTATCCTTACGAGAGTAAATAATTTTCCGGAAAAGGGACAAGGTAATATCGGAAAAATTCGCCAGGTAACAGACCGGTCTAATTTCAAACTCTCGAAATTAGACCTTCCGGGGATGTTAAATCCGTTCTTGCTCGTTCCGGGGCGTTCTTCATAAAGGACTAAGAGGGCTTTATTCGAGGAACGCGAAAAGAAATGGCCGGCGTTTAATTCCGGTTAAAGAGGGCGACAGCGATCGGCGCAGGGAGGGGGAGGATAAAAAGGGCGAGTTCTCGAGGCAGCGGACGCAAAGCTGCGCGTGGACGCGTCTTAATTTCTCTTTTTATCCGTATCAATCATCCGCTTTAATTTCCCATGGGCGTCATGCCACGGGATTAACCAGGCTCACGGCTGTGTACGTGCGAAATTAAGTTCAAGGATTTTTATGTACACGCGAGACCCGACGCCATCGGGCCGGGATTTCTTCGATAATAAGAGCGCGCGCGCGACTTCCGCCTCTTGTCCGAGGTAATTCCGCTTCGACGTAGAAAGCCGCGCCGACGCAATGGTAAAAAGCGCGAGACGCGCGTTTATTTATTTATTTGCTTTCTTATTTAGCCGCCTGTTCTACTCGCCCTGGAATTACTCGGATATTTTCGCCCGGAGATGAATCGAAGCGGATCCGGAGAGGAAGAGGCCAAGCTGCGCGATAACGGACTCGGTAATAGCGGCGGAGCGCCGATATTTTCGCGACGAATTCGCGAATTCCGGGCCCGATATTCCGCGAAGAAGGTTCTTCGCGCGTACGCGCTTCGCGCGGAGCAGAATTTCAGGTTAACCCGAGGCTTTAATTAATCGAAAGTCGCCGCGCCATTGAAGAGGCTGTTTATGAAAAGCCGGCGCCGATTTTCCCGTAACTAAACACGAGTCTTTCTTCGCTGTTAATTGAAATTTTAATTACCAACCCCCGTTTAATTCCTTCGCGAGCGAGCCCGCCGCTGAGTTCTTCCTGCCGGATCCTTTCGCGGCGAGCACAAAGGACCTCTCGCGATCCGCGGCGCATAATTATACGAAACGCTTTGAATGGCGAATCGCCGGAGGAATCGACCCCTCCTTGCCCCGGGTTTGCTCGCGTTCGAACGATTTTCAGCGTTCTCCGTCAACGTCCAGCGACCTCGCGCGAGCAGAAAGCCGCGCGCGTGACCGAGTACGCGACGTGGAACCTTCTTTGAAGCTTAACGATTCCATTAGCGGATTTTTCCACGACGCTCGCGCCGGGATCGCGGCGGGATCGCGCGTGACGTCCACGCCGGATTATCGGGTCCCATGCGTGCGCGTGTCAAAACGAATGCGATCCCACGTACAGGACAAGCCGTGAACGATGTTAAAGTACCGCTGTCACGTCAGGAATCTGGCGGGCCGATAAACACGAAGGACCGCGCCACGGGAATCGGACTCGCGTGTCCTGCGGGAGCTGCTCGTAATTCTGTTAGGTATGACGGAACCAGCCTGCCCGACCAACTCTAGCTACAATAATCGTCCTTTGTATTTGCCGATTAACTCCTTACCTTTTCTCCAAACCAAACCACGCGATATAATTCTTCCGAAACAATAAGCTATGAACCAATCGCATCGAACGTGACTTTGAGAATTCTACAACGATTCACTCGGTCGTCCAGTTTAAAATATCGAAGAAAGAGCTAGGAACTATCCGAATTGTGACTTTGAGAATTACAAAACGTATCACTTAGTCGTCCAGTTTGAAATATCGAAGAAAAAGGTAGGAATTACCTGAATTGTGACTTTGAGAATTCTACAACGATTCATTCAGTCTTCCAGTTTAAAATATCGAAGAAAGATCTCGGAACTATTCAAATTTTCGAAAGCATGGGTCCTCCAATTTAAAATATCGAAGAAAGACTTAGGAACTATTCAAATTTTCGAAATCAAGCGTCCATCGAGTCACAGACTGGACTCTCGAGTAATTGATCGGCGCGATTAATCGCGGGTCTCGGTTCCGGTTGAAAGATGGATAAACGAGAGAGCTAGGAGGACAGGATGGTCGAGAAGAAAGCGTAGGAATGGAAATTCGGTATGAATATTTATGGCAGGCCAGGGAGATTGAAGTGTCAGAGATGGGAGAAAGGATCGAGCGAGTACTCGAGATTAGGGTGCCGTGAAACAAGGTACGGCGATTGAAGATTCCCAGTGGACGATATTGAACGTGTCTTAGGAATATCCCTCGTAGTCTGTCTAGACTGGAAAGAGATTACGACACGGAATAAAGAGAGAACACGTCGGCATACGACGCGATAACAAATTGAATTGTACCTAATCGTGATTTACCGAACGGTCCGTCGATTTCACTTCGAAAATAACGTTCGGATAGCAGCGTTGACTAGATCGACTATGGTCATTATGCAAATTAAATCGACATCGTTACACGTTCGACGAACACGTGTCCGGCTACCGTTTTATCGGCACCTCTTTCGCGTTGCACGCGGCGAACGCGCGATATTAATATACCTCGATGCAACGTCGCCATTACGCTCGGATACATTTCGTGTTTCGCCGAGAAAAGAAACGTTGCCCGTGGCGAAAAAATTTCAGCCACGCACGGGAGTCGAAGGGAAGATATAGCGGGACCGATAACAAGTTGATGGCCGGTATTTTCCTTCGCATAGAATTCGTATTATCTCGCTGTTTATTTCAGCCGCGATGCATTATATCACGCGGCGCAGTGACCATTATGCGAGATAATGTAACTCGTGTCCGAGTAATTATTTAAGAGGTTCCCGGGCTGCCGTTATCCGTTTATGAATTACACGAATCGCAATGAAAGAACCCCGGTGATTGCGGCGTTGGCATAAACAAATTAGCGGCGCCTTTCGTTCCCGGCGTTGTTCGGGACGATGCGAAACGAAATTACGTCGGGGGTGGTTAAATGGAAGGTTGCTGTGTTCTTTTGTGCGTCATTTAGCACCCCGTCCCGTCCAGAATGCAGAATCATTAACGCCTGAACGCCCTCCTCGTAGATCACTTATGCCCGTTGCTCGAAAGATTAAACTTCCTTTGACTGCTGGCTAAGCAGCGGTCCGCGCTGTTAATGGAGTACCATTCCCTTGGCCCGGATAAAATTTTCTTTCATCGTTCTGGCTGTTCGCGTAAACGGCAGCTCGTTAACGAGATAAATCTCTCGCGACGGCCACCATCTCCGAGAGACGTTCGAACGGAGCCCGCGAAACCTCGCGACTTCGAAATAAATATATTCCTACCACTGTCGAGGAAAAAAGGAGAAGGAAGGATGAGATCGAGCTGAAAGCACGACGGAATGGAAAAGAAGGTCGAAATGATCGCGGGCTAATCGAGGCGAGGCACTTCGCGTTGATTCCGGATAAAGTATGTCGAGAGAGATCGAAAGCCATTTGGAAACCACTCAGGACTACTTATGGCGCACTCAGCTATCCGATTAGGGGTTAAATTATGACGTATTTCGGCACCACCTGTACGCCACGGATAACGGATACTGATGGCACGTGACCTGTCGCCATGCTAATTTATGCGAATTTCCACGTGCGCCTCGCCCTCTTCCGCCAGCCATGAAATTGCGCGACTGTAATTCCCGGCGTTCGTTTAAATTCCTCCTGCTCCGTTTCACCACAAATAAAACGCTCCTACGTGAAATAAAAGTGATATGTGTGATTCGATGCGAGAAATTGAAGAGAGAAGAAGCGTCGAGTTGATTTAATTGGTAATTGAATTATCAACTTTCTCGGAAAACACAGAACAGACTCCATTAGTAAAAAATCCAGGCTAAACCCATAATCATCGACAGAAAATTCCAAGTGTGTGAACATTTTTTCTAATTCCTTCAAATATAGTAGGAAAATAATTTCACAAATTTTTATCGAAAATTGGGAACAGTTTTATAGACTATAAACGAAGACGAGTAATATATATAAGATCTACGCTAGCCTAAGCAAAAAGCACTGGAGAATTCAATCGATTTCTCAAAAACTTCCGCTGAAGCCAAGCTGGTAAGATCCAGCATCTTAGAGACTTCGAGTCTCGAAACATCAGCCTATAAATATCGTACATCTAATAGCTCCGAACCGGAAACAGCATTCGGGAATCGTTCGAATAAACCGACTGCGTTTTCCCATTCCTCTCCTTTCTTAATAACGGGTGAATCGCGAACCTTTCCGCCTTTCGATCGAATTCCTAAAACATGGAACATTTCCAGCACTGGCTAAGTTGATTCTCGAGGAACAAGCGAGCTTCGTCTCGCATTTGCATTATGAAAACGAAGAGCCGCACGATTGATTCAGACCCGGATCGTATTACCATATTTACATTGCTATTAACGTTATGCTTCGTTACGAAATTTAATATCGTTTATCTTTTCAATTAAAACTTGCGCTGTTTAATTTTCTGGATGATACGTTCGAATAAGCTAAAATAATTATCAGCTATTATGCACTCTCGAGATGGAAAAAATTCCATTAATTCCACGAAATCAAAGGGAAAAAATTTATTTCACACACGGAAAGTAAAAAGTAATCGCTTTGAATCTATTGAACTAAAATTCTTAACTCTGAATATAAAACTACGACGAAGCACTTTCCTTCGATAGTTATTTTGTCTTGTGGACGTTTCGTTCTTTTTTAAATCTTAATCATAGCTTCTCTGGGTCGGTTTCCGTATTTCCCTATAAGAGAGCCACAAAAATTCCATGAATTCCATGAAATCAAAGGGTAGGAATTTATTTTAGGCATAGAAAGTAAAAATTAATCGCTCTGATCCCATTGAACTAAAATTCTTAACCCAGAAAATAAAACCACGACAAAGTATGTTTCCTCCATTATTATTTCGTTTTCTGGACATCTCGTTAATTTTAAATTTTAATCGTTGCTCCTCCGGGCCTATTTCCATATTTTCCTATAAAAGTTCCGTTAATTTCACGAAAGCAAAGGACACAGAAAGTAAAAATTAGTCGCTCTGATCCCATTAAACTAAAATTCTTAACCCTGAAAATGAAACCACGACGAAGCACGTTTCCCCGATTATTACTTCACCTTTCGGACGTTTCGTTGCCTTTAAATCTTAATCGTAGCTTCTCCGCGAAATAGCCGAAAATCTGCAATAGGTCTGACCACGGAAGATCGAGACCACTTCCGTGTGAACGCGTTTCATCGGGTTTCAGGGGTCTCGGTGGGTGAAAACGCTGTCTTCGACGTGGCTACGAACGACCAGTGCCCCGTCCTGCGCTTTATGAGCCGAGGAACACGGGATACCGGGCATTTTACGAGACGACATTTATGTTACCGTCGTGGGCGACTTTTTATCGGTATCGAGAGTGCAGGAAGTATTAATGTCCCGCGGTTAAATTATGTGACTGATTTTATTATTTTATTTCCCTGATCACGCTCGCGATCGTACGGGACCGGTGGAATTTTGGGAATCCCTGCGCCCCGCGGCTTCGCCTTTCGGCCTGCCACCACGCTGATAAAATTTCTTTCACGGCCGTTGATTTATTCCTCCTGCTTTTGTGTAGACGCTCATTGTTTGCCTAGAAGAAAGACTTTGTACGGAATTATTGTTCGCCCGGCGTGGATGAAGTTTTAATTGGGTGCCGAGCGAAAGGGACGAAAAAGGCGGTTTCAAATTTTTTTATTAAATTTTTTGAATCGCCGTGGGAACGCGGTCATGGCAGATATTCGGGTAATTCTAAAGGAAGATAGGGAAAATGCAACGTAACCAGAGAGACGGATAAAAATAAGGATAATTAAAGGGCACTCGTGTGAACCGCTTTGTTTAATCGTTTTCGGTAATGTTTCAATGGTTACGTGTATGGGCGAAATTTCTGAGCCACGATTCATGGAAAATGTTCGTTCCTTTCATGGTGGTGCTCGATCTGAATCAACGAAAGTTTCTCGGCAAACAAACGATCGTCGTTTGAATGAGAAAGCCGACGAGAAGTCAAGGGACGAACGTCAACGAGCGTCTACTTGAAAAAAAAAAAAGAAAAAGTAATTACTTTGTTATGGAAATTATTCATTCGGAATCTGTCAGGTGAATTGAGAATGGCGAGAACAGTCCCGGGATTCGGGAGGATTTCCTTGTCGCAATTAAAACTCACAAAGAAAGTTTTCCCTCTCTTAATATTCCTCAAACGCCGTATTCCGTGGTTGTCAGTTACTCGAGACTTTCCGTCGCGTTTTTGATCGCGAGACGCCGCAACAGAAAGCGATGAGTTTGGAAAATTAAATTACATCTTCGAACGACGATATATGAAGTTCTTTTCTACGAAATTCCGACCAGAAGCTCTGATTAAACTCAAAATTCCATGAAACATCGCACTCTCCAAAAGTATTAGTAATCTCTACGCTGGAAGCTAGACGCGGAAGATTTTACTGTCGAAATGTATTTATTATACTGCCTGCTGTTCGACTCGAAAAGATTCGGCACTCTTCGACCACAATCTTAGACATAAAAATTCGGAGATATTACATTTGTTTTTTGCGATTCTTGGAATTCTCACGCAAAATCTACGATAAAATAACGTCAAATTAAATCTACCAGTAACGCAAGAATCTTTTTAAAAATAAACCTGTATTCGAGGAGTTAAATTCGAAATGCCACAGACTCTCTATACAGTAGAAATACAACTAGATTATCGAACTAGACACATTCCCGGGCCAGACGCTGGGAATAAAGAGACGAGATAACGACAGGCGATATTAAGTAACCAGCAACGCGAAGAACCCTCAGTGTTTTAGGTGTAAAAAATCGGGGACATTACATTTGTCTTTTGCGATTCTTGGAATTCTCACGCAAAATCTACGATAAATTAACGTCAAATTAAATGCACCAGTAACGCAAGAATCTTTTTAAAAATAAACCTGTACCCAAGATCTTAAATTCGAAATGCCACAGCCTGCCTATACAGTAGAAATACAACTAGATTACCGAACTAGACGCATTCCCGGGCCAGACGCTGGGAATAAAGAGACGAGATAACGACAGGCGATATTAAATAACAAGCAACGCGAAGAACCCGGGAAGAGAGAATGGTGGAAAGGGAAGAAATACCGCGGGAGAAATACCGTGGTTGCCGAGTGAAATCCGCAAGCTCGACAGAACGTTTGGTTGAGCGGAGACGACGTGGGGAGGCTTCCACGGAGAGCAAATTCACCGGTACGTGTGCACGGGCGACGAGGACGGCCGATCTATAGCTGACGCCGGTAAATCACGATTTATGATAACGGAGGTTCCATTGAAATGAAATAGAGGCGCAGTTTCGCCGTTTGCTAGAAGATGCCGGGCGGCTGCACATGCAGCCGGAGGTGGCCTCGGAGCAAACTAGTTTATGCGCCCCCATCCCGGCCGCCATTACGCCGGCTTCCGAGTAGCTCGCGATCCGCAGTTCAAAGTGTAATTTAACCGTTGATTGAATACGCGAATAAACGTCTCTTTAACGGCACAGCCGGTCGGGCTCGCATAGAGGAAGCTGCTGCTGCCGCGGGACGCCTGTTGGGCCCCATCAACCGCATTTTTCGACATCGCCGTTGTTCCGGGTGATTTGTACCAGCAGGGACGGCAGATTAGTTCGCTGTCGTGAAACGCGTGTCACGGAGGTGTTTCTGACTCGGGAATTTATGTACCGGCCAACGATACGAACCGAACGGAGCCCCCAGGTATGAGGAATTCTCGATCGAGCGGGCTAATCGACGAGAGACGAAGGGGACACGCGTCGATTAGCCACGTATCGGTCGGATCCGAGAAATTAAGCCTCTCCGGGAATTCTCAGATTTATCTCTACCCTCTCCCGGAGCACTCTCGCGTAGAAATTCGAAGATTTAGGCCCTCCTTTCCTTTATTCTTCCCTCGCGGAAGCTTAGATAACATCGTGGACACCACTCCTCTCGCGTGGATTTAATTAACGAAATTAGGTGTCCCCGAGAATCCCGTGATTTATCCCGAGAAGATTCTCGTCGATCGAAAAATTCACCTCGGAACTAGATAATCCGAAAATTAGCTTTGGTTACAGGTTACGATGGAAAGATACGTAAAACGGTGGAAGAATATGGTGTTTATTATACGAGAATGGAATCGGGAGTGTTTGGGCCCACGCAGATAGGAAGAAATGTCTCCAAAATTCGGGATAAGGATCACTCACGCATTCTTAGCATGTAGAATATTATTTTTAGCAACCGTTTCCGTCCTAATTCAACGATATCACAGGCGCGAAACAAAGGAAAAGTATCGTATTGGAGAAAATCAAAATTAATTTCGTCCAGAGTCGAAAACACAGGGAAGAAGGAATATACACGCGATATTTTCTTAAATGAAATCTTTTAAATAAAACAAACCGGAACGGACAGAGAATCGTGCGTTAAAGCGATATAGATATCATCGTGGACATAGTTCCTGTCGCGTGGATTTAATTAACCAAATTAGGCGTCCCCGAGAATCTCGGGATTTATCCCTCGAAGATCCTCGTCGATCAGAAAATTCACCTCGGAACTAGATAATCCGAAAATTAGGCTCTCCCTTTCCCTTATCCTCCGCTTACAGAAGCTGGGATAACATCGGGGACACGGACCCTCTTGCGTAGATTTAATTTTTCAAATTAGGTATCCCTAAAGACCCCGAAAGACCACTCCCCTCCAAGATTCTCCTGGATCAAAAAATTCACCGCGGAACTTAATAATCCGACGATTAAACTCGCCCAATTTTTCACTCTCTTTTGCCCGCTTACATCAAGAGCTTAGGAAAAAGCACCGATCCTTTCCGAACCATCGATCTGAATCTTAATCCTCATGGGGCACAACGCAAAATAGCCCCCGCGACTGAAAGGAGACGGAAAAGAAAGGAGGGAAAAAACGAAAGGTAGATTTATAACGTTTAACCTATAAAGAGGCCCGTTTGCCTGGTACAACCAATAAGTCATCACTTACAAGGAAGAAGAATTACGCGCAGGACGATTTTCATGCTCTTTAACGTTTCTACCTCGGGGGCTGATTTACGGAGATCGTCTCGCGTGTCGATTACGAAACGCCAAGGGGTGGAGAAGGAAAGGAGAGCCGCGTTTTTTCTCTCTCTCTCTCTCCACCTCTGGCCCTTTCTTCTCTTCTCTTCTCTTCTTCTTCTTCTTCTCCTTCAGAAGTTCCGGCTGCCTGGTAAATCCTGGGATCCCATTATCCGTGTCTCATCCATAGTGATGCAGATTACAATAACAAATAGGCGGCAGGGTCGTAGCCCGGATGATATCGCGGGAAAAGAATCTCCGGGCTCTCTTTACCCCTCCACTCGAGGCCGAATCTCTCTACCTGGCACCCCGGAGCCTCGAGGACGTTCTCGATCGGGGAGGGAAGAAAAAGGTGCCGGCCGTGGCAGCTTCGAGTACAGGCCGGTCCAGCTCCAGCACCGCGTTCCGCCGTTCGGACAATAAAAATTCTGGTAACGAGCGGTTTCGTTGTTCTCGCCCGTTGCCTCGCAGTCACCTGCACGCTGCGCTTGAAAAATATCGTTATTCCGCCCGGCAACGTCTCCGCGGTCTTTAATTGAGTCGGGAAGAGGGACGATCAAGTTCACGGAGGCTGGATGGGATAGGATCCAGACGTTACAGCGTTTCACGCGTCGTGAACGAAGGTAAATTAACCACCGTCGCTTCCTTCGAGTATTTAACGAGCGTTTTTTCCCCCCTTTGTTACTCTTCCTACGTTTTAATTTCCGTTAATTCGCGAATGTCGGATTAATTCGCTCTAACCGAGAAACGGAAGTTTGTTTTAAACGTGGAAAGTCGAGTCCGGTGTTAAAGAAATTTAAAAAATGGAAGTTTTTCTAATTAGTTTTAAAATCTGTAAATTAAATGAGAAAGGTTTATTCTGGAATTAAATTAATCGGAATTTTTAAGGGATTTAAACGTTTTACGGATTTTGTGTATCTTGTAGAACGCATCGGTGATTTTTATTTCTTGGTTTTTTTTTAGGAACGAAACGGAAAAGACACGAAAGGAGAAACTATTTCGCTATGCTGGATCCGAAAGCTTTTACTTTCGGATCTAGGATTGCCTCGAATGGAGAGCCCTGTAGAATCGACATCGTGACTCGGGACACGAGTCGATTTCCAAGCGCGATGTAAATGCTCCCGCAGGACAATGGGAAGCGACCGAACGATGTCGTCCTTTATGGCGAGCGCTGACCTCCGCCATCGACAAAAACAGCGCGAGCGGAATCGGGCCTGAAAGAGGAGCGTGCCAATGCGATCGACTTAATCGATTCCACGATGGACAAAACTGCCAGGGCGATGTCTCAATCGGCTTTCTCCATTTGCCGATCTTTCCTCTCGGAGCAAGGTTAAAAAAAATGTTGAAAAACCGAATTCCACTTTTATTCGATGATGAATTTTTTGTAATTATTCTTGTGGGTAAAATTATCAATTTGTGACGAGGATAAACAAATATATATATTATTACGTTGCAATTTTAATAGAAATCGATAATAAAGGATATCGAAATTATTTATTTTGGCTAATTTTAGTATCGAACATCTACGACAAATCTCCGAATTAAATTTTACATCTCAGATATAGGAAAATTGCTTAAAATTAGCTAAGTAGAAACTTCGAGTTTTCTCATTTAATCGCGAAATCGCTTGTTCAATGGGATTATGTGTTCCATAATATTATCGTAAGATTATGTCATATCGCGTTGCGAAAATGGTAAAAGACGGGTATATTTATAAATATGATGGTTTCAGGTAGAAATCGAGACGAGGATGATAATGAGACAGGATGAGAAAGGATTTTCCTTGGGTTTTCTTATACACAAAAATCGTCGGAGACTTTCCTCCTAAAGGTGGGCTGTATTAAGGCAAATTTCCTTCGGAATATGCATGGGGAGTGGACAGTGCGGAAGCAATCGAGAATTCTATGAATAATAATGCTCCTATTTGTTTAGCGGAGAAGTAAGTCTCCATTTTTATGCGACGGCGATTAAAAAAAGGAGGACAGAAAGAGAGGAGAAAGAGAGCGGAGTTTCTATGAACGATATCCATTCCTTTCGCGCCCCGAGCATGAACACTGTTTGAAAACGGACTCCAATTAAGCCCCGTGTTTCTTTTTCTGGCAGCGCGATTGTGTCAGGTGTCCGGGAATAATTAGTAACACCCGACGATCCTTATTTCCGCGATATAACGAGCATGCCGAATATATCGCGTAAAGCAGCGAATTATAAACGATTTTCGCCAACGAAAAAGAAACAAGCGTCAACGTGTACATCGTTATACGAATCGCCATTCATAGGAATTTATCCTTTAATATTTGAATTTAGCTTGAAAAGCTGTAGAATTTACGATTGTCGAAAGAGCGACAGAAAATGTACGAGTCAACGCGGAATATTAATTTCTATACAACTAAAAATTCGTTTTAAATATATTACATATAGTAAATTAAATATTAAAGACTATATTGTATACTATTTTAAACATCAGCCGAGAATTCAATTTCTACGACTGTCACCTGGGAAAAGCTCTTGTCATGCTGCTTGAAAAGCAAGGGAAGGAAGAGAGGGACGCTGATAATTCAAGCGATACAAAAATAGAGGCGACCTCGTCGAGAAGTAAAGGTGAACGAGATCGTGGGAGTAGAGACTACAAAAGGGGTTGATACAGTCGGAACGAGACAAAGTTCAAGAATATTCAACCACCATATCGAGGGGAACGATGCAACTCGGGACTACCGACGGACTTCCTGTTAGACGTGGATCGTTCTCTCGGCGAAGTCGTATTTTTCACCCTCTATCGCGAGTGTTTACCCGCGCGTGCTCGTGCAACGGTAGAAACGACGTTTCGGGACGGAGCATCCTGCAAAGGAAAGTTCGTCGACGGAAATATTTACGGAAATATTTCCATCGAGAACGAACCGCGGGCGCACGACCGCGACAGTTTCGAAAATTCTTCCTCTTTCCTCCTCGCAGTTTTACGCGACCGGTTGGATCGATTCGAATTTAATCATTTTTCGGAAACTATGGCGAGCACGCTCGGAAAATTTGAAGCGTAGACACGTGGAATAACTTTATCTCCCGGGTATGTCTTCGATAAATTCCGATATTTTTATTCGTCGAAGGAAAGCCTTTCGGTTGGATCGATGTAACCGACGACAAATTTTCTAATTTAATCGCGCTGATAGAAAACTTCGCGTGTTAAATGAAAATAAATTTCGCGCTTGGTTTCGCGATACGCGTGTTGTTTGATAATTCCGTTGTTCATCGCGAGAAGGATGAATTTTATTAAAATTGCAATCTCTCGGAGCTGGCCGGGCTGTTTACAAGGTAACACCAAACAACGGCTCCTTTTCGAGTGGCTTCGACGGGAGACCATCGTGCTTCCGGGGCAGAAGAAGGACTCTGCGATGCGAAAGGGACCCTGGGAACCGCGCGAAGCGGATATAACCAGGGTAAATATTTGCGGATAGCGAAGGCAGCACCGCTGTTTATCCCGTGGCTCGACGTTTGGCGCGACCTGTTTGAGAATTAGGGCGACGACGCGGAACGCATCAGGCAATTGTCACACGGGGACATCCGATTTCAACGTCTACCGTTTACTGACAATTATAACGCGCGTCTTGACTGGCGTAAGACGAACGGAAACCGAGTCAGATATTCCATAGAATGTCCCACTTTCTCTGTAAAATCCTACATAAAATATCTGTAAGAGAACGTCCCACTTTTGAATTGTGAGGAGCGTAGTCATGATAACACGAAGACATACGAGTCGTTGATAGTATTTGAGAGACTCGAATAGTTAAGCGAGTAGTAAAATAAAGCTTCTTCGAGACAAGACAATTTTGAGCTCTTTCAATCCGTGTTCCTTCGATATTACATATCACGGATTAAAAATTTTAGAATCAACCGTGTTCCTAAGCTTAAATATCAGGTCTAGTAATAATTAATAAAAACCCCGCATGCCGCTAATTTCATCGACATAATCTATAAAGATGTAATACATACAGAAAGTGCGAAGTGTAATTAGCAAGCTTTGCTGCAAAAGTTTGCGTTTCAACTGTTATATTATGCGAATCTAGGATTAAAAAGATGGCAGATGAAAAGCGTATTCGGCATTGCACGCTTTACGAGTTCCAGTTGGAAGAAAAGCAAATGGGCTGTAAAAGATATCTGTAGTAGTCAAGATGCTGTTGCGACGTGTATAGTGGACAATTGGAAAGGTTAGCTCGAGCTTTGAGAGAAAAAGAATACGCACTGGTTAATCAGAATTAACCAAAATTCTTCGTCAGAAAGTTCTCCCTCAACCTGCATATTCTCCTGATATTGCACCTTCCGATTATCATTTGTTTCGTTCCTTGCACAATTTTTTTCCTTGAAAACATTTAAATAACGAAAAAGTGCCTGAAAAATGCCTTGACCGAATTATTCAAACCTAAATCACAGGAATTTTACAACAGAAGGATTAATATTCTACCTGAGCGTTCGCCACAAGTGAAAGCAAGGACAACTATATCGTCGATTAAACCCTTTTGTTTCGTTTAAATAAATTCGTTTTAAAAATATATTGGGAAACGACATTGATTATTACTAGACCTGATACATTAGCTGAATCGAATCGAGTAAAGTATACGCGAATAAAACGGAAAATGTTGAAAGAAAACCTACGTTGCCGTTTCAACGACAGAGAAGAAAATTACTTTTTCAGCAGCAGCTGTGCATCATCAGCGTGCACGGAGAGTTCGAATCAATCGTTCGTTTAATCATTCGAAATCCGTAATCCACTCGAATTCTACTGATCCGCACCATTAACGTAGACCGAGCAGCAGCCACCAGCAAGCAATAAAACGAAACTTTCCACCTCGAGCTACCGCAAATTCCACATTCGATCCATTCTTCCAAAGCTACCCCCGAAGCCGTGCGTCGTTCCTCTCTGAAACACCAACAAAACGAGAGCACGAGAGCCATAGCCGGTGGAGCAGACCTAACTCGCCTGTCCCCGGGGCGAAGCGGAAAGGCCGTGGCCGGCGCGACGGATTCCGTCGGCGGCGAAATTAAAAATTCCTCGGAAGAGAGAGTCGCGGCCATTTCGCCGGCGACGCAAGGTCCAGCCGTGGAAACGAATTCCAATAAAGCAGCGAGACAACGATCAAACTTTATTACGCCGTTCTCTCGCGTCGACCGGCCCACGAAAACCGGATATCCTCCGGCTCGGTACTCCCGATCGGGATAAAGAGGGGGCCACGTTGTTCCGCGAGATTTACATTCGACTGGTCCCCTCCCCCTTGTCACCCCTCGGCACCCCCTT
The DNA here is from genome assembly GCA_002201625.1 of Euglossa dilemma. NCBI lineage: Eukaryota > Metazoa > Arthropoda > Insecta > Hymenoptera > Apidae > Euglossa > Euglossa dilemma. Next base: position 701,484 of record NIJG01000017.1, on the reverse strand, counting down.
ATCCGCGAATTCCTCCGCGTTCCATCCGGAAAGCGGCCAAGTCGACAGACAGACGTTTCTCTCTTATTCCCCGGGCCTGGAGCAGCCTGCCGGGGCCGAGACGGCGAAAGAGATATTGCGATCTCTTTTTCAACCCCCGAGAACAGGGGAATGTTTCAGAGTAAGGATGTCGGGGAATCGAGTGGCGGCGGGTATTGCCGCTGGATCGGCTCTCTTTCTTTGAATCCGCCACGGTACGCTCGAGACTATTTGTTGGAGCTGAGGTTTTGGTTATTCGACTCGTTGCCTTCGTCGGAGACTCGGGGATGGGAATCGGGGGGTGAATTCCCGGAATCTTTCGAGAAAGCTGCTGCGTTGCGTAGATTACGACGACTCGGCGACGCGTTCCGCGCGAACTCGATTTGGTTTCAGGTTGCGATGGAGTTATACGTAAAACGGTGGAAGAACGTGGTGTTTATTATACGAGAGTAGAATCAAGAGTGTAGGAAAATACGTCTCCAAAATTTGGGATAGGCATCACTCCCGCGTCATTAACACGTAGAATTTTATTTTTAACATCCATCTAGTTTTATTTCGATTTCTATGCTAGAAGGTACGATAATAAAACGAAATACCCATTTTCGTCCTAATTCTAAATTCGGGATTGAGATCACCCCCGCATCATTAACACGTAGAATTTTATTTCTGACATTCGTCCACCTAGTTTTACTTCAATTTCTATGCCACGAGATATGATAATAAAACGAAACACCCGTTTTCGTCCGAATTCCAAATTCAGGATAGGGGTCACCTCCGTATCATTAACACGTAGAATATTATTTTTAACATTCGTCCACCCAGTTTTATTTCGATTTCTATGCCACGACATATGATAATAAAACGAAATACTCATTTTCGACCTAATTCTAAATTCGGGATAGAGATCCCTCCTGCGTCATTAATACGTAGAATATTATTATTAATATTCGTCTATCTAGCTTCATTTCGATTTCTATACCACGAGGTATGATAATAAAACGAATCACCCGTTTTCGTCCTAATTCTACGAAATCACAGGTGCGAAACAAAGGAGAAAAATCGTATTTGAGAAAATTAATTTCGTCCAGAGACGAAAACACAAGAGGAAGAAGGAATATGCGAGCACGTCGTCTCGAAAGACGATATTTTCCTTAAATGAAATCTTTTAAATAAAACGAACCGGGGCGGACGGAGAATCGCGCGTTAAAGCGTTATAGAAGGGGGTCGAGGGGTGGGGCGCGGGTAAAAAACCCCGTGAATTTTCTCGCATTTCCAACGACACGTTTCGATGCGTCGCGACGCGATGGTGAATACGCGAGTTTCTTTGTACGTCGCGGCCATTGTCGACTTCTCATCTGCATGCGATTTATTCGAAAAGATGCACACGGGGAGATGGGTCGGGGGGGTTGGAAACGGCGTGAAAGAATCGGGAGTACGCGTTCCTTGAGTGAAAACCTTGCCACCCGAGGCTGCCACGGGGAATATAAGGGAGACCCCGATGCGAATGAATATTGATCGACTTCGCAACGGGATGCAATTTTTCCGGATACGTTTCGCATCATTTGTCGCCCCCTTTTCCTTCCGCGAGCACCTCGCGGGGTCACGCGTGCACACGCCGAACAAAACCTCGGTGCACGTCCCGATTCATATTTAAATCGTAATTTACATATCGTCGGGAAACGCGGGCAACTCGAGAAACGGCGTGTTTCGCGGCGATGAGACCCGCCGCGGGAAAATATTCTTTCGGGTCACGCACAGTGTTACGTCACTGGTCGATGTCGAACCACGACATGGCGAATTTTAATTATCGGGAATGCGAGGATGAGTTAAGGTCGGATACTGCAGGAATACTCCTCTTGATTTATAATTAAATTTGAAAATTAAATAAGGGAAGTCCATTGTCAGGATCAAAATGAAAAAAATTCTGTTTCTGTGACAAAGAGCGACACTGTTTTCCCAAAATTGTCGAAAATATTTATGATTGAGGCCCACAAGTGGCCCTAAAGTTGCTAACGAAGACACGTATCGTCCTTGGTCTTTAAAAATCGCTTGCGTGAACTTTATTATGATTTTTAACCCTTTTCGGACAAGAAACAAAGATGACGATACATAGAGTATAGACTAGACAGTTAAAAATAACAAATGGAGGGAAATTTTCTGAATTAAAAAATATGTACATCGATGACAATGCTAAACTTATTTTTCGTTATATTAAAAGCAGTTTTGATTCGAAAAAATAAACAAATTTCTACATATATTGTGGCATGCGTCTCGAAAGGGTTAATTTTCTCGCGAATCGTCTCGATAGCACCGATAATCGGCGCAATCCGGTTTAACCCGGTTGTTTTATTAATCCCCGTATTCCTTACACCTCCGAAATTGCATTGTTCGAGATTTCTGGGTCAGCTGTAAGCAAGCTCCGAGGCACAAAGCAGCTAATCCCCGGCGATAAATGCGAGTTCCGGATCGTCTTTCGCATCGATGCAACTCTTCGCGACCTAGTAACTCCCTCTGATCCGTTGCCTTCTGCGAAATCAGGACCATTTTCGCACTACGTCGGCTTCAATCCGATTTCGCGCGAGGTACTTCCGGTGCCAACTCTCGAACTTCTCTGCTAATTCCTCTCGTTAAATACACACGCGCGCGTAAATATCCCGCACTTCTGAAAACGTTTCGAAATAAATAATTCCGAAATTCTTTAAAACGGATCTTTTAAACAGATTATCAAAGATTATTTCGTTGCTTTCCGGTAAAATCATTACAGAACCTCTCGAATACACTTAACGAACCCTGCATAACGCAACTCCGAGATAACCGCATTTCCTTTCGCAACGACTCGAGCCACAACGATGCAACTGCCAAACTCGGTGCAGCAGTTGGCTGCAAAACTGCATAAACAAAATTCCCTGCTGCGAGCCGGTATCCCCGGAGGAACCGTCATAACCTCGATCCGCGATATCCCATCGCGTAATCCTTTAATCCCAACGGAAGTCACCGATCCACCGGAGAGTCGGTTCCCGTTCCCGGCCGAAGATGCCATAATTCTCCTGCTCCTTCCTCCAGCGATAAATCCGCGGGAGTTTGCGAGAGGGAAAAAGGAACGAGGTAGACGGAGAAAAAATAGGGGGCCGGTGCGGGGAAGGTCGGGGAAAAAAATGAAAGATTCTAGGTCGTCACCGGAAAGAATAGCCGACCGCGAAGACTGCTTCCTGCACTTTCACGAAAAAGATAATACTGCTTTAACCCCGGAAGGGCCGGACGAGGGGTGTTTCATTACTCTTTTCCCAGCTCATTGTTCTCGAAGCGGCGCAGAAAACGCGGCCAGGATACAGTC
>NIJG01000017.1:630024-698101 GCA_002201625.1 Euglossa dilemma | reverse complement strand
AGATGTCGCCGGCGTGCTCGCGCTATAATTCATAGGCAAACTCGAGCTGTATCCGGTCCCCCGGCCGGCAAACCCCCGGACGCGGTTATTTGTTTCAATTTAAAAGTTTCTCCGTCTCCTCGCGCCTTCGAACACAACCGAGCTCCGCGAGCGTTAGGAGCGAAAGGTATGGTACTTGCCGGTCTTACCCGTTAGTTTCATATTTTACAGCCATGGTACAGCAAGCGCGGGTAGTTGCCGCGGAGTTATAGAGACGTTAGCAACGGCTGGCCTGCTTGTAATTTATTTAACCATAATTATTGCCTCTGTCCAGCGCTAAGCTGCTCCGGGTAATTAATCGATTCGTCCGTCCGGCAGCGTTTACTTAGAACGGGTGTGGTTCATGCGTGATTGCCATTGAGATTTAGTTGCAACGTACGAGAGCAACGGTCGAAATTGTTTACCATTCATAACACTCCCTTCTGGTTCTCTTTTCCAAACGTTTCAGATTAATATCTCGATTTTTAATTAGATTACAGCGCGTTAATTTCTATTAAATACACGGAATTTTTGGGGTTAAGAAGATAGTCGAAATAGATGAATGGTTAATCAATCTTCAAAAGAATATCCTTTCGAGAAATAAATTTTGAATTTTTTCACCACTCTTGACACTCTCTTCTGGTTCTCTTTTCGAAACGTTTCAGGTTAACATCTCGCTTTTCAATTAGAATATATAGCGCGTTAATTTGTATTCAATACTCATAACTTTTAGAGTTAAGAAGATAATCGGAATAGACGAATGGTTAATCGATTTTCAAAAGAATATCGTTTCGCGAAGTAAAAGGTTCTGTTGTTTCTAATTCGCTCAAAGAAACGAATTGCTGGCCGTGATAGGCGGCACGAAAAATGTTAAAAGCCTGGCCTTTACCAGCCACGTTATGAAAACGCAGTTCAGGCGGCTTTTATTTTCGTCCCGCGGCCGAAAAATGTCACGAGACCAGAATCTTTCATGAAAATTTCCACAACGAGCTGGCGGTAATCGCGGAAACGCTCGAGCTCCCGGTGTAACCGAATGAAAACCGTGAAACACCGCTTCCAGTGTAAACAGCGGAAACGAACTTCAATTTCGAAACGTTTTGAAACGTCACGAGACGTTAAAGGTAGAGAGAAGAAATTTGGAATTAGCTTCCGCCGAAATTTCGCGAAACGGATCAAAGCGATCGATACACCGTTCGATTTCCAGTTGCATGACAAAAATAATTATCATTCTTGTCGAAAATAAAGATACCAAAATTATTTTTTAAGCGATGTTACAAGAGGGGATGCGAGACGATTAATTGCGATTCGACGAATTCCGGATGAACTATCGCTAATTAATTTCCGCGACTTAGGGAATCCAGGAAGACGCGAGCGATGAACGTCGTCGGTTCAGGAATGTTTAATAATGAGGAACAAAACTGAACGGGGCTAAACGGGGGTGCTCTTATGGTTTTCCTCGAACGCGTCGAATTCAATAACGCGGACGAAGTCGAAGGCGACACGGAAAACGAGCTTCGAGCTTCCAGCCTTAAGGCGAGTTTCACGCGAGCGGCAAATAAAGGGATGCCACGATGGAAGAACGGAAATGTAGACAGCAGATGAAACGACGAACAAACATTTTATCTTTGAAATTGACAGCCTTAAATTCCCACATTCGGCTTTGTTAAATATTAAATGGCTTTTCGGATGTTTTATTTCTCTTTTTGTCTCTCTCTCTCTTGTTATGCCTCGGTAAATTGAAGATCGATTTTCGAAATTTAAACATAAACGGCTTCACGTGAATGTGCGGTACGTGCGGTCGGTTGAATGTTAATTCGCGCCACTCGTTACTCTGTTTGATGATTCGAGACGGCTTTTTTCGCCGCTTTAATGCGCGCGTAGATTGGAATTTTAACAATGACGCGGCTTTGAGGGTGGATTTTATGGCGCAGAAATTGGAAAAATGTTCGACAGACGACGGTTTAATTCGGCTAACGGGGGGAAGAGAATAGAGAATAGCAATTCGCGATTACCTTTTAATAAACAAAGCGAGCGAATATAACAGGCGAAGCCCGGCTCGAATCGTTAACTCGTCGTTCGAAATACTTGGTATTTCGTGCGAACGTGAAAAAATATTTGAAATATTCGAAAAACTCCTGCTATAAACCTAATCGAGAACGCGTATCGAACCGGCCGAGCGTCGCAATTCTGTAATTAAGCATTACAGATTAGGCGTGTAACACGTAGCTGAAATATGGGAAATCGAGAGAATTCTCGAGCCGAGCCTTCTGCAAAATGGCCACGTTTCCGTGTCGTTCTTCATCGATACAAGAACCATCGAGAGCGCCGATCGAAATCCTCTGGTAACACAAATCAAATGAACACAGCCCGTGCGTGGCTCGCCACGCTCCGGGACCACTCGCGTTCGCGTGTTCGGGCTTTAAACGCATTACATTAATTAAATGAAATTTCAATTTCGTACTTCACGTGGCCCGAATAACCGGCTGGCTGCTTATTCAACGGCGCGCTGCAACTCTGTAATGTCACGCGCATGGAATACCGATCGCGGCGCTTGTTATTGCCACCGAGTAGAATTACAGCGGTGTGTAACAAGTGGGCAAAAACGGAAACTCGGCTGGAAGCTCGCGGACAAAATTGTAATTACCGCTCCGGCTTTGATATTCGTCATTATCCGCGTAAGAACGATCGGCACGGTAACGAACGATACGCCTCGTCTTTTCAAACCAAACACGCGATACTCGAATAAACCGTCACGGAAATGTTTCCCGAGTCGTTAATATCCGTCCAAGTTCACGCTATTCCGCGGATTCGCTGTTTCTCCGACGAAATAGCGTGAAATAGCAAATCGGAACGCCGCGGAACCGATTCTTTCGTTCTACGGTACCTCGTGACGGAGAATCGGATATCTCTCGAAATAAAGAAGAGATATGAAAAAATTCTTAGTTTAGAGGACGACGAGTGTCACGAGAAATTGTGAAAATCGCGTTAATGGAATTTCGATACACTCAAAATAGCGTGAAATAGCAAATCGTAACGCCGTGGAACCGATTATTTCGTTCTACGGTACATTGTGACGAAGAATCGGATATCTCTCGAAATAACGAAGAGATATGAAAAAATTCTTAGTCTAGAGGACGAGGAGCGTCAGGAGAAACCGTGGAAACTGTGTTAATGGAATTTTGATATATACTCATAAGCGAGAAAATCTATAAAACCGAGGACGAGATCGTACAGCAGAGAGGAAGGATTGGCGTGGTGGTCGCGATCTGCCTGGACCAGTCGCTCGTAAAACTCGATACGCCGGCCATAATCGGTACCTTGGTCAAACGATCTCGAAACGTTTGCCAGCACGAGCAAACCCCTCGCGAGTGGCCCGGAGCGAGGCTTAAAAGCCGAAAGCTCGTGTGGCGCGGGGTCCGTCGGAAGAACGCCGGCGAAACGGCATCGATCAACAAGAACTCGTGCATCTAAAACAATTTCACGGGTAACGCGATACCGTGGCGCGCGATCCGGCTACGCAAATATGGCAAAGTAAATCCGGCAAAAAGCTCGCTAATGACTGACATTAGCAAAAGTACGCGTTTTCGCGTGGCTGGCCCCTGCTCCCAGAGTTCCAGCGGCTTTCGTCGAACCGCGCGTGATTATGACTCCCGCTCCGTGCGATCACTATAATTACACGACATCGCGGCGGCTATTAATCGCTATCTCATTGCAGCATCTAATTGCACCTGCCGGCCGCTCCGGGCACGGACCCGCTCTCCTGAGCGTCGAAAAGGAAGACGAAGCAGACGGCCGAGTCCTCGGGTCTCGGGCGACCCAAACCGAGAGGGTCTTATCGGTTCGAAGGTGGCTGTTTGCAACGAATTCGTTACCTTCCGCTCCTCCTCGCGTGTAACCCTAACTCGCGCTCGGACAACCGTTGATTCCGGCGAAACGCCATTCTTCTGCGCGACCGTGGCCAACGAAATCAACGGTTGCCGCGACTTCGTTTCCCGAGTTCGCGGTAAAGATAGCAACCATGTCTGCTGGTTTTCGGGCGAAACCACCAACGGAGGAGTGGCCAAGCTGTTTAATTCTTTCCCCTCGAATGAGAAACGAGCCCTGCCTTTTTTCCCCCTAATTATATCGTGCTCCATGCACAACGACGCTGCGCGTACGTGGGAATAATAATTTGAGAATTTTTTGGAACCTTGATATCCTCGGTTCATAGAAATCGTGGGTAGTTGCGCGATTCGCTTAATTTCTTTTATGGACATTTAAATTTCAGATAGCTTAATGTCTAGTGTCTAATTTACTGTCAAGCGTTGTTGATTAAGATACAGAGACGAATAATACGCGAATTCCCGCGGGATCGCGGAATTAAAGTGAAATTGCAGTAATCGAAACGAACCCAATGCAGTCTCTTCTCATTCCCGGAAAAACGAAAGGGAAGAAGACGTGAATTTCGGATCGTGCCAAATGAAACTGTCCAACTCCGACGATGTCCAGATAACGCGAGATATTCGACTAATAGAGAAACAATAGCGAGGCCAGCGCCGATGGACAAAATTTTCTCGATCGCAGGCTGGCCAACGAAATCCGTGCATTCCAGCGAGGAATTATCGTAGAGGCGGACTTCTCTTTGAAGGACAACGCAGTTGCAGCGCCACTTTGCCGCTAGAGGAATTTCAATCTACCATGAAGTTCCCGGACCAGCCAGGATTTTCACTGCGTCAAAGGACACATCGTGTACTTTCTCTGGGGCCGATGACAGCCTTTCCGGCAGATTTTCCTCGCCGCCACGGTATCCCCTGGTTTTCCACCGTTTCGCAGGGCGTAGATTTATTCGCGACCCGTGAACGTGACGGCAGGAACTGCCTTTTCGAGGGAAACGGCGATAGCCGTTCCGACTGATTGCGATTTCGATTGTGAGCACCAAGGGTACCCGTCGCGACCAGCCTTCGCTAATTTCCCTCGCGTTCCTCCGGGCTCGCTGAATTTCTCCTGTTACATCAACGGATTTCGGTTTGTTCAGCGATGGAAGAAGGAAGGTAGTTATTTCCTTAATGAGGAAAATAATTGGACCGAGCAGGCGAGTCTCGTGTTCTGTCTTTGATATTTTATCCAGTCCGATCGAAATTGTATTTGGATTAATCCATTGCGAGCTATGGAGAAAAATTTGAACGAATAAAAGCACATATTTAATATCTTTGTTTACGTAGAAAATTAAAAGAAATTTTAAACAAAATGTTCTTCGTTATCGTTAATGATATCTTCGTTTCTTTTTGCAAATTAGAAATAAATTTGTAATACAATCGATGGTCTGTCAAATTTGTAAAATCAATTTTACTGTCGTTATCTGCATCTAGGATTTAATTTTTCTTTTTCTTTAATTTATAATTAAATAATTAAGAATTTAATTGAAAACCACCCGTTTTCCACTTCTGCGTGTATCGAAAGGAATCAAAGAAACATGGCCGTTCGAAATCTCTATAACCCCGCAAGGTGTTTCGTTCGCACCGCGTTCACCTAGACAAATCCGCAATTTACGATATCACATTTTTTGAAAGCACGAACGTTTCTCCGTGGCAAGACTCGAGAACTTTTCCCGCTACCCGGAGGAACTGTCGAAACAGAAATATTCAGTCCCGAGAGGCTGAGCAATTTCAGAAATTGCTCACGTGCCCGCGACTCCCTTTTCTCTCTTCTCCGTCCCCGTTATTCCCTTCCTTCGTATTTATTCGTATCCTATCATTTTTCGAAGGGATTTTCGAGGCACAAGCAGCCGGAAGATACACCGGGGATATTCAATTTCCGACGAATATACGTATCCATATAATATCCGTAATAATCTTTGTAGCTTATTTTGTTCACTGGCGCGGCATACGAAGATGGATGCACGATAATCCCGCGAAATCGTTTGTTTCCATCGCTCTGCGATTATCCTGCGATTCCAGACTCAGACAACTAAACCTATTACAAAATGTACGAAATTGAAATTAAAACAAGGTTCTAAAATCGAGAAAATTTCCAAATTTCATTACGAACTAGTTTCTCATCCCAAATTGTTGATAGTTTATTTAATAAAGATAATCGACAAGTGCTATTTTTTAGCGGAAGCTCACGGGAGTAATGCAGGATTAAACGATTACTAGTTTTCCATTTCTCATTTTGCTACTGCCGGATAAGTTTTCGTATTCCTTTGACATTTCAAACGCGACAAACGCCGAGGTTCCTATTAACATTTAAAACGCAACATTTTCTGCCGGAACGCCGTTCTCTTTGACGCAAACAATTCCGGAAACACGATGCAGACGTTCCAATTCCCGCCGGTGGTCACCTAGCTAACCACGTTGCCGAACTTTCAGATTCACGGAAAACACCTCCGTTAAACGAAAGCCCTTTGTATCCGGAACTTTTCCCGGAGCAAATAGCGCCGCGACAAGGGGTGCAATGCGCCTTGTACCGCAAACCAGTCGTAACGAAGCCAAGATCCGGGAAATTTCTTCCGCGATTTATCTGACAGAAAGCGCGAAATTCGAATTCCGATCAGACGGAACGAAACCTGATCGAACTCTGAATGACCTGATACCAGGGGCCCCAAAATACTGCATCAAAGTGCGAAATAAAATATTTCCTATTCCGAGCTAAAGTGTACGGTATAATAATATTGCCGAATAATTATTATATTTTAAGACGATATAAATTATTTTTTATCTCAATCGATGCATATAATCGTCACGGAATACATCCACGCGTACAGGAGACATTCGAAGACTATAAACGTAGCACAGATCATAAGTAATCCGATGACCAATTAGTTATTAGCATTGAAACGTCGATTGTATGCAAATGTCAGCGACCTTTCAAACGCGACTCGTAAACTAGAATACGCCGTATAATTACCACGAACCTGTGAAACTCGAATATATGGAGACACGGGAAGCGAGACTTGGGGGAAAAAGAGAAAAGAGAAAAACTATCGTCGCAGTGCAGCCTGCAGCGAATCCAATTCAAGGGAAAAGGATTTCAACCCTTGCGTATAAGCCTCTCAATATCGTTGCGTATCGAAATTTTTCCGCGTAATCGGATTGACCACCCACGAAAAGGGTGGGATATACAGCCCTTTTCGCTTCGTCTGCGGCCCTCTTGCTGCTCGAGTGGGATCCCATTCAATCCCCCATGGAATTCAAGCCCCGTGCAATCTGAAATGCGATCGAACGTCGGAAGCTTAATATCTGAAGCCACCCCCTCCTGGCTCGTTTTGCCTCGCCCGTGTGCGTATAAAAGAGCATCCCTCGCGAAAAATGGATACGGTACCCCGACAGAAAGAAGGGAGGACGAGGAGTTAGGGAGAGAGGGGTTGGCAGGCCGGGTGAAAAGGTTCGCACAGACGGCCAGCGATGGCTACTCGATTCTCTTTGTTGCGAACTTGCGAGTAATTCGATGTAAAGACCCGGAGTCGCTTCAAACGCGATCCGAAACGAAAAATGCCGGAAATTTGATGGAGTTCGCCCGGGATTCCGAGTCTGCGAGAGCAATAACTTGTAAAGGCTATCGATATTTATCGAACATACGACCGTTGATCTCGACATTCCGAATCGTCTTAATTTCCGCGTACGAAACATCGGTACCTGTGTTTCTATTTTATTCCATAAAAACATATCGACTGCGGACCAGCTCGGACAACGCGACGAATTTAATTTAACGTTGGTACTCGAATTATTTTCCACGCGAGCGTGAATTTATACACGGCGAGTCGGTATAATATATCCAGATTTTTCGCGAATTTAATATCCGATACGGTTCCATTGGACCCGCGCGATCGGTCCAGAAGCGGAAAAAGGAAAGCTCGTCTCCCTGGGATCTTTATTAAGTATCGTTAAGCGAGATGATAAAACGGGGTGTAAAATTGCGTGGCTCGTAAATACCGCGACAACGAGGACGTTCGTTGCAGAAAGGCAGTGCATCATTATGCGCTGTTAATACGTTTACATTAACTCGCGGAACGGTGGAATACTTATCGGGGAAAAGGCACTAATGGAAAATTAACGATCTGGACTGGATCCAAATACACGAAGGAATAAGGGACTATCTCCATAAATTCATGGCAGGGGTAGGAAACTTCTCGAGGAAGACTCGGATTAGAGCCGGAAAAATCGCGCTGAGTTTCATACGCATCCGGTGTCCGCGCGCGCATCCTCCGAACCGAGACGACGCGCGCGTCTTTACGCGATAAAGCTGAAAATACGAACGGCAATGGCGGCTTACTCGCGATTTACGATATCCGTAACCCCTTTTTAATCCTCCGCGAGAGTGCATTTTTTTTTTTTTTTTGCGACGCGGAAGTGCGCGCTGTGAAAATAATAGCGCGAAGTAACAATTCACGACGCGTTATGCCTACGTATTCCTATCCCGTCTTCCTTTGCATACTGCTTTCGCGGCCGGAAATTTATCGCGTGCAAATTACTACGAAGATCGCGGCGCATGTGATATCCGCCTATGGCGAAATTTGCAACGTTGCGTGGAAAAGTTTTAATTCGCCGGTGCCCCGGCAATTTTCGTCCTCGAATTTCCACGCGTGTACGAACGATCGACGCTGAAAATTCGAACGTTCCGCGGCGATTAAAACGATAGATTAAATCGAGATTCGAATTATACAATTAATAATCAAGCGCGCTGGTGAATTAATCGCGTATTTAACGTCTCTTAAGCACCGGAACGCGCGATGGCCGATACGCGTTACGGCGATTGATATAACGCCGTGTACCGTTCGAGTGTAGGAAGTTAAACATTCGATTAAATGTTGCACCGCTGTCACGTAGGTGTAAAATTATAAATTGCCGCTTCTTTCAATGGCTCGTACGTCTGCCGGCACGGCAGTGCCATAAACAACCGGGTGATTTCGATGCTAGGCAACACCGATCCCCGTAACGGCGTGTCGCGGATTACTGACATTACTAGATCGTCAATCAATTTGATAAACTATTCGCACGTGTTCCGGACGATTCGACGCTCGATCATCGGTTCTTGATATCCGAGAGGGTTCGGATATCCAACGTACCGACCCAGTCTTCCGACATAATTTCGGAATTCCGCGAAACTTTGTTCGAATTTTTACTCGACCGGTGGACGAGTTTCCTTGGAAATTGATTAAATTCGTTGGAAATTCATTGTTCGCGGAATAAATTGAGAAATTACAAATTAACAACGTTGATACGAATTTACGTTCGGTTTGAAAGTAAATGAAATTGTTATAATTTCTCGTTCGTGAAATCTCTTTAGTGAAAATGTACCCAGTCTTCCGACATAATTTCCAAATTCCGCGTAACTTTACTCGAATTTTCATTAGACCGGTGGACGAATATCTCCGTAAATTGATTAAATTCGTTGGAAATTCTTTTTTCGCGGAAAAAATTGAGAAATTACAAATTAACAACGTTGATACAAATTTAAGTTCGGTTCATGAAATCTCTTTAGCGAAGAAAATGTACAGATACGACGTTGAATACAGATTACTCCTGCTAGGATTTTTCGATGCGAGGGTGGATATTCGCGGGATCAGATCAGATTCATAAACATGAAGCAGAGACGTAAGGTTTACAGGTCAATCTCTAATACCCCGTACAGGAAATTACTTTGAGAAACTTCATTTACAAGTTTTCCTGTCAACCTGAATGCGTGACAGAAAGTTCCCGAGCCGGCAAACGACGGGCTTTACGACGCAGCCGGCGATAAGATCGAATTTAACAGGTAGTCACGAATGTAGATTAATTCAATACGCGAGGCAATTCGTCGCAACAACTGCCACATAAACACGTTCGCAGACCGCGGTATCAGCCGAATCGAGCATGAAAAGCGTATATACAAAACCTGCTCGAGACACGTAAACCTTTTATGCGCGAACCAATTTGCGATAACTTTGAACCCAGGAAATATTCTTTAAAAAGGAATTTGTCAAACCGCCAAGACTACGAGTACCTAAGACGCGTTTCCTTTACACGCTTTAACACTAGATTTACGGGCGATTTTTGTTTACCTATTTCTGCGAACACCCGTTAGATTTAAGGGTAAAGGAAACCACATATTTTTTTTAAAAAACAAACGTTGTATTTAATTAGAAAATAATCGCAATATTAACAGACTTAATATAAGTTAACACGTTGACTGCCAGACGCATTTTCGATGGTTTGCCCAAGGCGGAAACTTTTCATTATGCGATTTATATTATGCTGAAATATTATTTACAGCAGATAAAATGAGTTATAAAATTATGCTTGAAGCAGTATTCATGGCGGGGATCACCAGTGACCCCGTGGTGCTGGAATACAATTAAATTATAAGTATTGTCATTTGTTTAAATTATATATATTTCCATCAATCTGGGCGCGCCGGTCACCGGTGGCCCCCACGGCGTTGTAGCCGAGTCTAGTGCCGGTCACCGGTGACCCCTACGGCAGTCAACGTGTTAATTATATCTGGTAATATCGTACAAGTGGAGCAACCCATCCGTCAAATTGAAACCCGTAAACCTAGTGTTAAAAACACAGCGCCATTAAACTCGATGAAATCAACCGGCTAACCAACCGAAAATCGTGATCTGAAGTAAAAAACAAGTCGAATTCTCGTGCAAATTCTTCGGTTCTTGGGATTCTCGACACCGTCACTTGCCGGAAGTGTGGAAACTTGACTTGAAACCGCGGAACAAGCATCGGACAAAATGGAGGACGGTTCGATGTTGAGAAACGAATGCTCGATTCCAGGACATCGATGAGGCAGTAGGAACCGAGAGGCACCTCGCGGATCCTCGGCATTCTGCTCGCGTCACCAGCGCTATAACCGGCTTAAAATCATCCCACGACTACAAAAGGGTGGAACGACAATGAAGTCGGTCGGACCGACTGGCCGAATACCGGACATCAGCCGGTCGACAATGCCTGGATTATCTGCCGCGCGACAAAGCCGCCTTGTAAACTCGCTTTCGCATACAAACGGCTCGGCCAGCGTCGCGACGATCGCGCGTGCCCGTCTTCGACGTCGCCCTTTGAACGGACGCCTCGACCTCTTCCGTTTCATTCCATCCACTCCAAGGAACGCTCGTTTCGCGCCGCTGTGGCGCGAGGTTTGCTTCCACTGGGTCTCAGGTAGGCGATGAAGAGCTTGTCTTTTATCTCATCGCCGTGGTATCGTGGCGAGCTGCGCGTTTCGTTTGTACGCTTGCTAAATTAAAAGTGGAGGTATTCGGAACTGGGATTTTAGACAGAGAGATTAACCCTTGGCACTCGAGAGGCAACTCTCAGTCATCGTTCGCTTTAATGCCATAACATAAAAAGAATAAACGACAATAACTGTATTAAAAATAACTATTGGTATCAATTATTTTTATCAACTATTATTATCAAAATAAAATAATTCCGATCATTCCAAACGCAAGCGTATAATTTTCTTTGCATATTTTCACGCCAAAGATATCACCGAGCTTACAGAAACGTAAGAAAAGCTTCGAGTGCAAAGGGTTAATAAAATTGATATTAGATGGAAAAAGAATTTCGTGTGAATTTTTATCTGAAATATATTCTCGTTTGTTACGTACTAGGATAAATGTTACCAAAGTATCAGGTCGATCCATAAATTGCTTCGTATTTGATTAATTTTCGAATCGGAGTTCTTTCTTGCAACGTGAGAAAATTACACGAAGTTGCGAATAATAAATACGTTTCGACTCGGTACCTTCGGTTCGATTTGGACGATTTTCGACGAACGCCGAGACGTTTCGAGCGATGCCGGAAATCTCCTTAAAATGCGGGAATTTGGTGGAAATTTTCGAGAAAGCGAGGAACGGAAGGGAGGAAAGGAAAGAGAAACGTGGTGGAGTAAAAGAAAAATCGTGTTCGCTTCGTGGAACTCGCTCGTTCCCCATTCCAGAGGTTGTCTCCACGCGAGCAGAAAATTCCTTTCACGATCCCTCGCGGACTTTGGAGCGCGCGGGAATCTGAATTCCCGGCGAAACGTTTTTTCTTTCAGGGCAGCTTTGAAGAATCGAAACCGACATGGAGTCCGCGCAGCTGCCTATGACGCGCTGATTGGTCCGCGCTCCTTGTACACGCGTTGAAACGAGGCCCCTCGCCGGAAATGGATTGTCGGGCTCACGTGCCGCATCCTTTATCAGCGAGCTGGCTTCATTGAAAATGGAAGCGAGACGAGTTCCAGCCCGGCTCGATTTTTTCCCCCATCGCGCCTTGTACCCACGCTCGATACAAGGCTTCCGATCGATCTACACGAATCGCTAATTACGCGATAGGAGGATGTTCCTTCTCTGCCGGGCTGCGAGGCCGATTACAATTGCTAATTTTATTGTTCCATCCAGGTGAGGGGTTTTCGACCGTTCCTTTTAGAGGAGTCATCGACTTCGCGTTACTGTCTTCCACTGGCAGGAAGGGCGCTGCTGCTATTCTCGTATCGAAGTTATGGCAGATGGACCATTTTAGTTCACGAAGACGCTTCGTAAGCGAAAGCTGTCTCCCTGATCTCGGTACCACTCGCACCACCGCGTTTATACTCGCTATATAAATAATATTAAACTGTACATATATACAGAGTGTTCTCGAATAGCACGTAAAAGAGGGATGAAGCTGATTCTTTATAAAGAAATTAGAAAACTTCGATATCGAGGTAGTCAAGTTTGACAATTCGCTTGGTGTTTTTGATAAACTTGGTGTGGTAGTTCATTATACCGTTATAATTATTCGAATTCGAGCTTTAGTTTCTTTCAAACTTATTCGACGAGGAATCTTAACTCTTCGCAGTCCGTAATTATTGACAAAAATTCTTTCCTACCTCTGCGATTATTTTTCCTCTTGTGGACCAGCAGAATGGTGCTTAAAGAAAAATATCTACATTCTTAATCTTTAACACGTCCGTGGACAACTACTGCATATGCAATATTTTCGCTTTGTTCCGTTGGTTTACCACTGTACATGCAGTACGTCGGTTTTCCATAATTTTCCTAACGAATACGATTGGAAACCTCCAAATAAAATTATTTATTCGATCTTTTGACAGACACACTCTCGTCCCTTCCACCGAAGACCTATACGTTCACGTAAATACACATAAACTTTCGAATTTCCTGCACCTCCATGAAAGAAATACTCGTCTCTTCTACTGAAGATCTCTAAATTCTAAATTACCTGCAACTCCGTGAAAGAAACAGCAGCGTCTGAACGCGTGAACCAAAGGCAGAGATTTCACATGCAGAATCGCGACAATGACGGCCGAGGATTAACCGGACGGATCGAGCAACAGATTACAACAACGTAAATCGCAAGAACTGGCAACTCACCCGTTGCGTTTGTGGGACTAAACAACGGCGTCTCGGAACGCAATCCAGCCGGGTCGATTCCTCAGGCAATTAATCCCAGGTCCCCAGACCGCAATCGAGCCACACGTTGCCACTTATCGCGCTGGCTGCAGGCCGTTGGCAGGACTGGCGGAAATCGCGGCCGATTCGGGGCGAATCGGCGGAAAGTTCATCAGGACGGCGAAGTTGTGGGCGGCCGCGATGGGAATTAAGCCGGGCGACTCTGGCGTTGGTCTCACGTACCGTTGCACAGGCTCCGCCGGTCTGCACGCCGGTCGACTACCAAATGAGGATCGTCGCGATTCCTCGTACGAATGCGTCCCGCGTGTAAGGCCAACTTTCCATGTACACGGAGAGGGCCTGCTTGTAACGCCGGGCCCAGGCCACGTGCTTCCTTCGCGGCTCGTCCGGGACGAGAGTTATCCGACTACGATCTCCGGTCGGAGAGAGAGCAGAAGGGGAATAAGAATAAGAGGAAGAGATTGGAATCGGTTTAATTCGAGGCTCGCGCCGCTTGCGAGGCCGGGAATCCGTCGTGGGCCCGCGTCGAATGCCGAATTAACGAGCGTCCCGTGCTCGGAAATCACTCGTTCCAGCACCGTTCCAGCCTCGTTCGCGGATTTCCAGACCGCTTTTCTCCCCGGTTCGTATTCCGCGAAAGTATCGGGGAATTCGAGGAATGGATGGGGTACGCTTTAATCGCGGGCCGTGACTCCTTCGGAATGGCGATCCGAGTTAATCGAAAGGGGGAACACGGCTCCGGGCTCGAGTGGATTTGGTAGCGGTGATTGATCGACGATCGGCCCGATGATGTTGGCCAACCGTGTGCGGTTACGCTCCAGTGGATTATGTCCGTGTCTGGGTGTAAAGAGATAGGTCGGCCGTGCTGGATGTTGGATATTTAACGCGTACGGGAGCCCGGCATCCGATCCGTTTAATATCTCATACGTGCGGCTTATGGCACCGCGAGTCGGTCACGTACGGAAGTTCGGATTACCACTCGTTCTCCGATGACAATTAGGAAGAAATCGCGAAAGATGTACGAGGAACGGTATTGACTTTGTCTCCTTGATCGTGAAAAATTTCCTGCTTTTACCGAATAGACGTAACACATTTTAAGACGAGAATGCGCGAAAGAGTAACAGACCCCAAAAAGAAGAGTCGGTTACATACGGAAGTTTGGATTATCAGTCGTTCTCCGATGGAACTTAGAAAGAAATCGCGAAAGATGTACGTGGAATGGTACTGCCTTTGTCTTCTCGATCCTGAAAAATTTCCTGCTTTTACCGGAAAGACGTAACGCATTTTCAAACGAGAATGCGCGAAAGGATAACGGCACTCAAAAAGAAGAGTCAGTCATGTACGGAAGTTTGGACTATCAGTCGTTCTCCGATGGTAATTAGAAAAAAATCGCGAAAGATGTACGAGAAACGGTACTGCCTTTGTCTTCTCGAACGAGAAAAATTTCCTGCTTTTATCGGAAAAACGTAACGCATTTTAAAACAAGAATGCGCGAAAGCGTAAGAGCCGCGAAAAAGAAGACACCTCGGAAGAATCGTGATTCCGAACATTTTATTACCTTAATGCCATACCTAATCCCGGGGCTTCGACGGGCTTAAATCGCAGAAAATCTGCGAAAGTCGAGAAGAATCGGCCGGAGGTCTCCAGAATTTCGAATGAACCTCCGCGTCCATTCTTCACCTCCTTCAATTACCCGGCGACTCGTTTTTTTCCCACACGTTCCCACAGTTCCTCCCATTCGTTCGCTGCAGGAGAACTCGGGGGGAATAGCTTGGCAACCCGTTGCTTCGAAGTAATCGACTGCTGAGTCGTAAGTTTCGGCGTCCGGGCGTCGGACCAAGGCTCGCGAAGGGCCGGCGAGGCGCCGCGGCGAGGGATGATACCCTCGGACCACGGGAAATTACCGCCGCGTGCTCCTAGTTGAATATCAATGCCCCCGGAAGTATAGTAGAACGGTTCCTCCGCAATTCCAGTAATCCCTGGGTAATCGGCCTTCCAATTGCACCTGGGGATATCTTCGCGGAATGCCCCGAGATCTTTTCCACCCCTGGAACACCTCGCGCGGATTTACCAATTCCGTTTCGCACCTCGCTCGTTGATCCTCGACTATAGTTATCAAAGTAGTCGAAGGATTGGACTACTTCCCGGAAAAATCAAATTCGTTACAAAAACAATTACATCTAAGCGACTGAAACTTTCCTGAAGAGCACATGATCTGATTAATCGCGGTTCTTGACAAGCAGAATTACGGAAATTTCAACAAAGATCTCAGAAGAATCAAATACGAGGCTACGCAATAATAATAGTAATAATAATAAAATAATAATTTTAACAATGATCTCGTAAAAATCAAAGACGTGGCTACGCAATAATAATAGTAATAATAATAAAATAATAATTTCAACAAAGATCTCGTAAGAATCAAAGACGAAGCTACGCAATATCATTGGGTCGTTCGGAAAGTCATTTTATTACCTTTTCTCTTTTTTTTTATGCGGCTGATTGTGAAGTTAGCTATGAAAAAATACAATTAGGTCCTCTGTTGGGAAAAAACGAAGTGACTTTCCGAACGACCTGATAACATAACAATTGCATAGCTACCGTAGAACCGCGGAAAAAGAAAAGGAACCATCGACAACTGGCAAAGTGGCAAGAAACGCCGAGAGCACGTCACGGTTTCGGCATTCGTCTTCGTCAGGCTTTAATATCCGACAAAACGTATAAGAAGCGCATTTGCATGCCGGGACACAAGAGGCACGGCCCAATCAATCGAGCCGACAGGAGCTCGGTTGCTTCACGATACACCCTTTCCCCAAACGAGCCGTTCGAAACTTCGCCGCGTCAATTTACAATTTCGCCGCGTTCCGAGGCGCAACCCGGCGCGAAGTTCGATTATCGGCCCGGTTAAATTTACATTTCTTACCCCGGCCGGTGTACCCGGGCCCTCTGGATCACCCCTTCGAGCGGGAACTCGCGCGAATTCTAGGGGAACTCGGGGCTTAAAGGTGGCGGGACGAAAGTCGCTCGCGGTGTTCCGGGCGAGAATTATCGCTGTTTTATCCAAATCGAGGGCTTCCGAGAGCGAAAGGTGGCGGCGAGGAAGATGACGGGAGAAGAGAGGCAAGGCCCGTAGAGAGGAGAGACGGTTGTTATTCTTCTTGGCATGCAGATCAGGCACGTACCACGAGGCATCGTGCGCGGCTTTATCTCTCTCGGCGAGGGCCTGGTCCTGAATATAAGATTCCGTAATACATTTTTATCGTTGATAAAACCGCGTTCTTACAAGTAACGCGGCGGTATCTGCCCGCGCCATGCCGGTTTTTAAGCAGAGCGTCAACAATGCTCGCGGATAGCGTTTATCCGATAGCCTGCCACTGTTGTTTCGGATAGTGTTCGGTGTCAGGTTAAAGTACCGGCTTTGGAAAATTATTTGATACGCGTGATTGGGGACGCGAGTTTGCTTTCACCAGCAGAGAGAGAGAGAGAGGTTTATAGCTATTCGGATGTGCTCGTGTTTGTACTCCGGTCTGATGGTTCTGACACTATTAAAGTAGATACCACTGTAGATCGTTCAACCAGACGATTTAATATTCACAGCCAGAATCGCTGGCATCGAAATCCTATCATCCAATCAACGGAACGGGATCCGCCTGCAAGCAAATGTATCGCGCGATAGAATTTTTAACCCGAACGGACAGCGTTCCTCGTTTCCGTAAGAAACCTCGTGAAATATCCACGGAGATCGCGCGAAAATCTCGCCTTGCAAAGTTTCGCGTATTCTTCCGCGGTGTTGAATTAAAAATGGCCGGTCCGAAATCAATTTTCCGTTGAAAGATTCACGCCGAGGATGGCGGACGTTGCGTACCGGCCGGAAAAATTTTTCCTTTTTCGAACCTCTTGAAAATAATTCATTGATACCGACCGATGAAACGGTTCGATTCGGGATAGGTAGACTCCTCTCTGAGGTTTATTCTTGGCCAGCCGGGAATGTCGGAGTAATTTCGTTTCGCTAGTTGTCCCTTTGAACCTACGTTTCGCGTTCTGCTCGGTGGGAAAGCGTGGTCTTCGTTGCAAATTTGAATCCACGATGGTTGATAATTGCGAATGCTCGTGTTTCAGCGAGTCCTCGATACGTTGAAACGCAACGAAAACACGGTCGCAGGGAACGATCCGCATCGGCGAGAGAAACGACAGGGGAGATGGTCCCGACGTGCTCAAAGGGGACCACTTTCCTGCCTCTTTTCTCAATTAGAGGAAATAAAATGGCAGACACTGAAAGCGTTTTCCTGTCACGTGTACTCGACCGCGAAATTCGCCAAGTGAGCCAAGTCTCGGTTTGCCGTCGCGGCTTGTTTGTTTTTACCTTGCAGCCGCTGATTGCGAAGAAACTACCTACGGCTATGCCGTTCCACCGTTTCGTTTTACCCTTAAATAACCGTCCTTATGGCTACTCCCGATGTGCTCCTGCGATTCCGTTATTTCGCGATTATCGGGAATAAATGGAATCGGATTTTATCGCCGCGAAATTCCCGCCGACGAGGTATCTCCGACGGTTGAAATAAATTCGTGCAAATTTAAAATGTAAATCGCTAAAATTAATCGCCCAACTATACGTTCGCATTATACTCTCTATATTTCAATCCAGTATCAAATCCTCGCGCTACGATTTAGTTGCGCGAAATTATACATTGAAAACGCGTTTAATTCCCATTCGTCATCGAGCAGTTTGAAACGAAAATTCAATACGAGCTGTACTCTTCGCAGGCATAATTAAACGAGAGACTCTACGAATACCATTAACCGCTACGGATCGAAATAAAAAGTATTATCCCGCGAAATTATGAATTTCACGAAAAAACAGATCGGTATCGATTGTCAGACCTTTCGAAACTGGAATAAACTTCGAGTCCTCTAATAAAACTACCCTTGTCAAACGTTCTGGCCTTTGTCCACTTGCTAGCTATTGGCTAGGCCTAGGAAGCCTGCTGATAACTCTGTGCCGCCATCTGCAGGCGTATTTTCGTCACCTCGAGGATAGTGGAAAAGTTGGCGGCGTAAATTCCGTGCAAAGCCACGGATTAGGCCGATCGGTATCGCGAGCGGACCGCGTAAGTATCCGGATCCGTGGCACTGATCCATAACCCTTTCGGTAAGCCTCGGAGACCGAGACAGAGAGAAAGAGAGAGGAGAGACGCGGATGGCAAAGCCGGGACACGAGCGCCAAGATCGCTAGGAAAAGGCCGACGGTAGCAATGACACACGACCGCTCGTAAAACATCGCGAGAAAGCGCCTTAAGGCGGCAAAACGTATCGTACACGTTGCCGGTTTATACTCGGGATTCAGAGAGGGTCGTGCTGGTCGGCAGCGCGCGAAAAGCCTCGCCGATCAACCGGTTTACGCATTCGCCGGATAGGATATATCGTCGATAAATTTCCGTGCTTCCCGAGCGGATCCGCGAGCGCGCCCTTTGATTTATCGAGCGGATAGACCCACCTACGTTTTACTACTTCTCCGCGGCTGTGTTTTCGCCGACTATGCTCGGCTTTGCGCGATGCATGTCCCCCATTTTGCGGCCAGTCATCGGCGAGGTTGCAAAGTTCGGATCAGGAGGTTCGACGAGAATGAGAGTGCTGGGAGTTTTTCGCGTTTCTCTCCGCACAGAAGGTAACAAGAGGAATTTTAGGTGCGAAAGGGTTCTTATTTGGGAATGAATAGAGAATCGAGGAGAGAGGGTATGAGAGGCTACTTCTTTGTGATTTGGATCGAGTTTATCGATTAATTCTTGCAAACATCTTCAATGATGCGAGTTTTTCGCGTTTCTATTCGCGGAGAAGGTAATACGAGGAATTTTAAGTGTGAAAGGGTTCTTATTTGCGAATGAGTAGAGAATCAAGGAGAGAGTTTACTTTGTTCATAACCAAAGTGGATGCCACGTATTACGAGGCGTCACGACGAATTCCCGAGGAATTTCGGCGAGGTGGTCGCGGGCTTAGCGAAACTCTAAATCCCCGGCGCGAAAAGGAAAGCTAGAAAACGCGAGGTTTATTGGCCGAAATCACGCGAGGAGAAGAGCGACGAGCGAAACGTGAACGGGGTCTTCGAGGATCGATCGTGAAATCGCCGCGGTGAATTCGCAGAACTGGAAACGACGTTCGCCGGCCGATTGCCGGAAATATCGTAAAAGCATGCCTCGGAAAAGCACGGCAGAACCGCGCCGACCGCCATTCCGCTTTCATTTACGCCGCGAAACGCGAACAAAGGTGTACGCGTATTGAAAGAATCGTTACTGTACTCCTTGTCGATGCTATCTGTCTGTCAGCTTAGAAACGAATAACCGTTGTACACGAGGCTCCGTCGATGAAAATTAATTTCACATGTCAACCGAAACTGGAAAGATTAATCATCGCGACGTTAAAGTCGGGAACAAAATGTCGATCGTTTCTCGTGTAAATTTTAATCATCGAAGACTTCCTACTCGTACTATCGCTTCGAAGAATCGAAACAGCAACAGCTGAACTCGCGTCCAAAAATCGGAGAATTATCGGAAACTTCTTGCAGCCTGGCGAACCAAGGGACCAAAGTCGAGAGAAGTTCGGACGCCTGGAAGTGTCTTAAATTGTTTAGAACGGTTGCAAAATGGTTAGGCTAGTTTCGCGGGGAACGTAGTTTAAGTTTACGGAAACTGGCGGGACGTTATTTCGAAACTCGATACGAGTGTCGACGATGGCCCCGAGGAGGTGGCGCAAAAATTGCAAATTATTGCGGCTTCAAGCGCCCCGGGGGTGCAGCTACGCGGAGAAAAATCGAAGAAACGCGCGGAGAAAGCCGCGGCCGGTGGGGATGGCGGCACAAAGCCCGGAAAATCCGACTGATTTTATCACCTTTCCGGGGGCTTAAACGGAGTTGATGCGGGAAACGACATTTTCGTTAGCGAGCAAAATAGAATTGATCTCGTCACCGAACAGAAACCCGAAAACCTGGCTATATTTCTCCGTTACCTGCTCTCGTCCTTTTCATTCGCTCGCCAACTTCGCCGCGGAACAAAATTTTCCCCTCTAGGGATACGGACAAACAAATAAAAAATACCTTGAATCGTTTAAAACTCGATGCATCTGAAGGAAAACGCGAAGTACAAAAATCACGCGTGAAATAAAAGATGTGTCATAGATGTGTTCATAGTAATGTATATAATTTAAACAAATGTCAATATTCAGAAATTTTTATTATCGCCATTGTTAATTTAATGGTGTGAAGAAATGAATGCAGTATAAAACATTTAAAAATAATTTTATTTATAGGTGAAATTATTGACCTAGCCATTTGACTCCCAAGATCGTGGTTACTTTTAGAACGGTTAGATTCCCGATAATTTTATTTATACATGAAATATAGATTTATCATTATTGAATTATTAATTATTAATATTGAATTATTAATACTGAATTCTTATTGAAGCATTCCAAACAATGAAAGGGTGAACCAGCACCCATATGGTTATCACAATATGTTACGACTTTATTGCTACGGTTTCTTGCTATTATCCTTCCTATTTTCATTGAATAACTTTTGCATCACACTGTGTATTCCTTTTAATTCCTCAACTTCATGATGAGGATATTTTGTTAAATGCATTGTAACCCCCGTCGCAATTAACATATCAAATATGGTTATACACTCTAACTAATCTATTGCAAATAATATATCAACATTTATATGTATCGCATAAAACAAAATTCATCATGACGCCACAGGGCAATCACCGTAAAACTGGTGTAGCATTCAACGTGTTAAAATAAAAAGAAAACCCAGTCGATTTCTCTACTAAAATCTATCTACATCAACTAAGCCCGCGACGTCGGAGAAGTGTCTCCTAAAAATTGATGAAAATATCAAAAGCTCTACCCTAGGGGTGGTTGACATTGCGCTGAAAAATTGAACGACAAAAGCGCGGCCGGCTGGCTGTATAATTTCGAAAAATATTTCTTTCGGCCGCGCCTCGTCAAAGCGAGGGTCGGAAAAAATTCGTTCACACTTGTAACCGTGGCAAAACGAGCCGCTCAAATGCCGAAACCTCGGACAAACGCAATCCGCGGTAAAGCGAGCGGAGAGGCCGGGGTTGAGAGGGGGTGGAAAAAAATCCCCGTTCAAACACGGAACACAGATCTAATTGCGTCGATATTCCAAGCGTGGCCAGACGAGAGAGTCGGCGAGAAAGAGAGAAGCGAAACAGAGCGAAAAAGCGAAAGAGATAGATAGAGAGAGAGAGAGAGAGAGACGGTGGCTGACCGTGCGGAAGCTCGTGGAGGCAATCTAAAAATTTCGCCGCTCGCGGATTGCGTCAATTATACAAAACCGTGGTGGGAGGAATTGAATTAAACAGCGTCCCGGCCGGCTCGAAGGAAGATTTAATTCAATCCCGGCGCGGAGAAAAGGTCTTATCTCGATGCAGGATAACGTTGCCCGTGTTTCGAAGGTAAGCCGTCTCCCGGCTTCTCCTTCCTCGAGTTCGGCTGCGAACTGTTACCGTTCTATTACATCTTTCTCCATCGGCCCGGCCTGCGGATCCAGATAAAACATCCCTCCGCACCCCCAAGCGCCCCCCGGACTCTTTTTCTCTCCGTGATTTCGCCGCGATCGCCCGCAACGAGGCGAGCAGGATCGTTTCTTCAATTTCGTCAGAGAGAGACTCCGCCGGAGAAGGGAGCCGAGATTTAATCAACGTTTCTACCCTCTGGCTCGTATAAATTTCCTAATGGACAGCGGCTCCACGGGGCGTGGCGACTACTCCCTTTTTCTTCCCGTTTCGCAGCGCGTGAAATCGCTCTCTCTTCATCGGTACCCCTCTTCGAATTTCCGCACCCGAAATTCTACGCCTCGCGAGACATTCGTCGTGGATTTGCCGAAGAGAGACGAAACGGAGGTCGATTTTCCAACGAGCAAATTTACTCGCGCGCTGCTACGGTTTCGCGACGATAATTTCGCGCGCTCGCATGAATTTTGGAAAATGTTTGCGCTCCCTGCGCCGCGTTCTACCACCCCCGGGGTGTAACGCGACAAAACGGAGCGAGTCCGCGTCCGACCCGGTTACAAATTTCTTTCCGGAGCGTGCGTTTGAATATTCGCCGCTACTTTGAAAATTTCAACGCGCTAAACGCCAGAGAGATAAGCGGTAAACAGCCCGCGATTTATCTCGCGATCTGACGTTTCGCCGATCGGCACACGCGTTTGTCGATGGCTCGAATCCACGTGTTTCTTCGAATTTTTCGATAGATTGAATCGGTGATACTCGCTTTAAATAGCGGTGAATTCGATACCGTGACTAACGCGATTCGCGCGGAAATGCGACATGCAAATATGATACAACGGTATGGCGTTACTTTTCCCAACGATTGCAATTACACGTAACCAGCTTTGTTTCCTCACTTTGTATACGGAGCAATCGTGACTAAATTCCATTTTATACGTGGAAAAATGTAAATTTGTATAAGCAAATTCTAGCGAAATTCGTATTATGCAAACGTTTAAGAAAATCTACCGAAATCTACCTTGCACGCGTTTCTGTCACATGTTTGAGAATTTGCGAAAAGGATAGAAATTCCATCAAATCGATTTTAATCTCGGTAAATGCAGCGAGAAAGGCGAGATCTAGCGTGCAATAAAGAATCGAGAAGCGAGGTTCGAAATGTAGGAAAATCGCGTGACTAATTAACTCGTTCGTCTCGACTAACAGGTTGAACAAGCACACGCGACTAGCTAGATAGCAAGACACGGCGCCATCTGTTTGAGAAAGGTGGTATGACGACATCGCAAGGCGGCGGGAAAATCCGAAGGAATGTTTATGAAGTGGATAAAACCGGTGGGTATGGTTGGCCTTATGCATAGCGCGATGAGCTATGGCAGAGTTATGGGGTTACATTTTCATTTCACCGACAAATTCGCCCCTAAATCGCGAGACCATGCACCATGCTGGAATGAATCCTTCAGCGAGCTTCTAAAGCTTCTCATCGTTATCCTCGAGACAAGGAAAGAAGCGTGATACGTCGAAAATTATTTTTAACAGAGATTTCTACTCCAAGGTTAACGAATAAGTAATATTTGCAACGAGGTTTAAAGAGACGCGCCATTTCGGCTGCGAATTGTATTAAAAACTGTTCAACGGGTGGATTGCGTAATAAACGATACATCGATCGTATCACTCGTTTAACCGGTTAAATATCGAAGCACCGACCGGTTTGTTTGACCTTTGTTTATTGGTTTTCCTTTCGCGTGAAATCGCCACGCCGAGGTTGCCCGATCGAATGGATAAATTAGACTAATTAATAATTAACGGCCTCCGGAATTCGATAAGGAATTTCCTTCCCTATCGAATTTCTAGCAAAATTCCCTTCCACCGATAATGTTGATTGAACACTAATTACCCAGATAATTGATATCGAAAATCGAAACTCCGGCCCGGCAGTAAGGGGTAGTAACGCGAAGCGTTTGCTGCAAGTAAATAAAAATGTTATCGAGTTATTGCAGCGCATATTCCGGATCAAAAATACACCAGTCGAAATTCAAAGGCGGATTCGAGCCCGAGTTGCACTTTAATCGCGATTTTCAGTGCGAATTACGATTAATAACGCGACTTGCAAAATTTAAAAATCAACGAGTATAAAATCGTTTCACAGAATTAACCCTTTGCGGACGAGAAACGAAACTAAAAAATAACAAATCGAAGGAAATTCTCCAAATTTCCGAATATGTACGCCATTGATAAAAATAGTGACATTATTTTTCGCTGTATTCCATACCGCTTTCATTAGAAAAAAATTAAAAACCGTCCACGTATATTATGACACTCGTCCCAAAAGGGATAAGTTAAAACGGAATAAAACTGAAATCAAAATGAAATATTCATCGTGAATCCTCTTCCAATTTATGATTTATCAGTTCCAAAAAAATCTATATTAAAGTAACAAATTACTTTACAGCTTTTCTTCCTTAACACGAGATCTCATCGTGGTTCCAAGTCATTCGCGTTGGATGATCGGCGAGGAAACAGGGATCCAAAGAAGATTTCTATCGTCGGGACAAAAAGACGAAACGACGTGTAAGCGTGGAACGGAAAGGGTTAGTTCCCGTTTCAACCCCATTAAAGGAAGCTTCCCGAACGGGCCATCGAAGAGGTGCCGTACGCCGAGACATTATGCATTCATGAAGATTATGCGCATTTCGGGCACGTCCCGCGTGGGAAATTGGACCGAGATTGTCCTTATCGTCATAAATCACACGACTGATAACGCCGAATTTTCCGACACGGTAACAGATCGTTCCTAATGTTTTCTACCGGGAGATCCTCGATTTGGAAACGTACCGGCGATGTAAATTAAATCGCTCATCGGTTATTAACGGAATATGTAATTCGTCGGAAAAGGTTTCACGTTTCCGCGGTATCGAATTTTCTGCCGCGCGTTATTCTTTTATTTTACTTTCCACTTTGCTTTTTCATTTACTACGTGTTTCCAATTTTTTTTTTTTTTTTATTTATTTCTCTTTCTATTTATATATTTATTTTTTCGTTTATTCCATGCAAAATGAAAAATCGATGGCACAACGGAGAAAAAAAAAAAATATACAAAATGCAATTTCTTTCGCTTTTCACGGACCAGCGATCCTGAAATTCGACGGATAAATAGTACTAACGCGATTACGCGTTTATTTGATTAACAGGTTGAATTACGAATTTTCATCGTTCCCTTGGAAAAATACCGAGCATACGGGGGATAGTTTCGCAGTAGCGAGATCCGTTTGTCGGTAGGTAAGTGAAATTTCGACGATAATGACCATTTCGCGTGTTTCACCGGCGCAAACATTCGAAGCTGCTTATTGCCGAAAAGAGAAGACGAGGAGAGCAGTAAAGAGCACTGCGTCGCGCTGCGACGAAACTAAAAACGAGAAAAACGATTAATCATTCGATCCGAACTCCGTTGCTCCGCAGACAATGGCCCGATACATTACGAGGCCTAAATGGAAAAATAAACGGTCTATTAACGAAAGAAGTCATTAAACCGACGATAATTGCTCGTGCAATAATCCAGGCTGGTAATTTAAGAGCGATAAAAAATCGATAACGAGAGATTGAATGCCGTTTATACAATCAATTTCGCCGTGCAATTTCATACGGAGTACTTCGTTAAGAAGAAATTAAAATTGAATAACTTATACGAGTCAATAAAATCACGAAAGGGACTATCGACACGTTGTAATTTATGCGATCGGAATGATACCACTCTCGTTAAAAAAAATCTTCGAGATGTAATTTGTTTTTAATCTCAAGATCGCGCGGAGAAATGATCGGAATCGGTCGAGAGATATTTAAGTGAAATTAAGAAAAAGGTCGGTACACCATCGCACGCTGGTATCCCATTAAATTTCCATGCCGTCTCGCTCGTGGCCATTTCATTATTCGATCGGTTTAATTAATATTACCATGTAATTGACGCCTAGTTGTTCCGCAAACTCGATGGCGCCAATGAACGGTATTTATATACGTTATACACATAGCTCGCGATGCAGCTTTAATATTACCCCTGATGCAATGGTACAAATATAGACACGGAGCATCAATTGCGTCAATAGAGTCTATTACGAGAAGATTATCTCGCCAAAGTGCAGAGTATGCAGACTTTGAACGAAATCGATATCAAGGATCGGCTGGGCAGGATTATTCTTTTCAAAGATCAAATGCCACAGCTACCGGTAAACCACACGTTGTTATTACACCGCTATATAATTATTTGTCGCGATTAAAATTTATTATCGCGATAAAATTAAATCACAGAGAGAGACAGATAGTTATCAACGGAAATCGATCCTTTTCGGACAGTGAAATTCAAAATAATTTTTTACACAAAATGCACCGACTAATTCCACGTGTTAACCTCCTCCATATTCTCGTCATTCAGCTACCAAAATTACCGCTTCGCTCTAAACGATTAACCCTCGCCATAACCAGTTTACCAAATGATCCAACATCACCCAGGATAAATACGAGGCAACGTACAGTCACGAGCAAGAGACTCCACCGAGCTTTTTGCGTTTCGGCTTCCAGCTGGATCGTTTCGAAAATTCGCAGGATATTCGACACCTTGTTGTACATAGTTTCCATTTCTCGCAAAGTTTTACCTTTGGATTCCGGCATTTTTCAATAAAGAAAACGCGGTTAAAGTAACGACAGGAGGTTATTAACCTTACCGATTCTTTGTATTATAGTTCAATCAAAGCCATTATCTTCGACACCATAGCTATAGTGAGGAATATAATCAAGAGTTAATTTTCTAGAAGAATCAACGATAAAAACGTGAAATTTATCGTTAGAATTATAAATTAAACTACATCAACCAGATACGATTTTCTCGTGTCCCGAAATAGGTAAACTGTCTGATCAACATCGAGATCGCGCAGATGAAGACCATAATCCTGCAATGCAGAAAGATCTCGGGGACATTGACTACTAGAGCTTCTAGTAGCACTGAGTAATACGTTTATGAGGCTTAGTAACGTGGTTCTGAACACGGAATCCGATATCTCTACATAGACTGTCACCAAAGGTAACAACAATCCAGGACTTATGCTATAGAACACGCTCATGATCGCGATACACAGAAGGATCGATTCGCAAGTCCGATTAGTTGCTATTTCAACGACGAAATATATAAACAAATATCAAGCACTTTTTTCTGTCTAGTTTCTCAATGACGAGCACCGTCAGCGAAATACTAAATTGGAGCTGAGGATGAACGTAGAACCACGACATCTTCGTTGGTTATCCAGACTTCGATGGCGCTCACGCTCAAAGATGGCGAAGTTAATTGCGTCAAATGCACGGAATTGAAGC
This sequence comes from Euglossa dilemma, assembly GCA_002201625.1. Lineage (NCBI taxonomy): Eukaryota > Metazoa > Arthropoda > Insecta > Hymenoptera > Apidae > Euglossa > Euglossa dilemma. Next base: position 670,843 of record NIJG01000017.1, on the reverse strand, counting down.
CCTGTATTAGACCGACAATGAACGTCGACAGCAACGGGCTTAACGCCGCTAATAGTTGTCTGCAGCGAAGTTTGGACCGAGTCTCATCGGTTCTGCCGACGTTCCCTGTTATTGCAGTTGGATGCACGCTTGCTTAACCAGGCGTCGTTGACGTGCACTTCCAGGCTGATTTTTCATTCATAGCCTAATCGAAAGCGCGGGAATTTACTCGGCGATTTTATTCGATCGACCAGTCTCGCGATTCGCGTAGATTTTCGAGCCAGTGGCTGAAATTGGAAGGGTTAGTCGCGTGTATTCAGTCGATAGCATACACGACCGATCTGGAATACGTAAACACTGTATCGGAGCTTCCCCTTTTAGACTTTCGGATTCGTTCTACGCTTTCGTGGCCGATCGATCGCGATTAATTTCCTACGAAACGGAGGCAAACGGCCTTGAAACGGGGCAACGAATACGTTTTCTGATCAATGTTACGGGAAAATCTGTATCGCGTGTGTCTTTTTGGGTTTCGATTTAAGAGCGAAGGAAATCTTCAAATCTGATTTCTCGTAACTAATAATTCCTTCGACGAAAAGTCTTTGCTAGAAAATTTTTAACGCGTGGCAAACGGGACGAATAAACTCGGAATGCGATTTATAAAAGTTAGGCGAAAGCGATTCAAACGATGCAGGCTAGGTTGTTGATCGATCGCGATTAATTTCCTACAAAACGGAGGCAAACGGCCTTGAAACGGGGCAACGAATACGTTTTCTGATCAATGTCACGGGAAAGTCTGTATCGCGTGTGTCTTTTTGGGTTTCGATTTAAGAGCGAAAGAAATCTTCATACCCAATTTCTCGTAACTAATAATTCCTTCGACGAAAAGTCCTTGCAAGTAAATTTTTAACTCGTGGCAAACGGGACGAGTAAACTCGGAATGCGATTTATAAAAATCAGGCGAAAGCGATTCGAACGATGCGAAGGCTAACGTATTTTTGGTCACGTTCGGAGAGAAGTTTCAGAGTAATTTCTTGGAAATGTAATCTCGAGGATTCGGCTTCTCGGTCCCTTTGCCCAGGTCTTGCTCGCGTGCCACGCTAATTCCGTCGGAAAATACGGAAAGCTGGTCGGAAGGGAAGGAAGGGTGGCGGAGAAGCGAGGCGGAGCGGAGGGTACGATCAATTTGATCCGGTGGCGTGGTCGTCGGGGTTCAGAGGCCGCTTAAAATTCCCCGGCCCGCAATCGGCGGGCCAATAAAAATCAAGAAATCAGCTCTGTAAACAGGAAGCCCGACGGATTCCTCTCAATTCCATTACGGGGCCGTGCAGCTCTTTGATGCACGGCAAATATGCCGTGCAACTGGAGGCCTGCGCCGCTTCCTCTCTTTCCTCACCATCCTCCTTTCGCCCCCGCGAAGAAACGCGCCTTTTAATGCGGAAGACCCTCCAAAGTCTCGTTACCATGTGAGGCTCTCCGCGCTGCAGCGACAAAGAGAGGTCTTTTCAACGGTGTGTGCCTTTATGAGAGCGCACGAGGACGGAATATCACGAGGAGAGCCTTCGTCTCTCTGTTCCTTGCCCTCGCGCGTTTCAAACATGCTCGAAAAGAGCAGGCCGGATAAAGTACGGGCCGGGAAACTAGTTTCTTTCCCTCGTTCCGAGCCGGCGTCCCTGCGACACGCCGCGCATTCGACTGATGCGGAATAATAAACTTTGTCGCGGACCCAGCGTCACGCTCGCGGACGTGCCGGCATCTCGTCTCCTCGCGAGAGAACGTCTCCTTTAATTACTACCAGCTGCGAGACATTTTTCCCGCGACGCCTCTCCGCAAACCGCGCGATCCTCCTCGTCATGCTCGCGCGACGCTTCGGCATTTCGGATATCAGCTATCGCTCCGGCGTTCCTTTATCCTGATCCCCTCGATTTTCACGCAACCGACGGAAAACAGGTCCGAAAGGATCGCTACTCGTTGTCCCGCGTTAACCCGATCATATCGAGATAGTCTCCTCGCGAAAGAACGTCTGCTTTAATTACTACCAGCTGCGAGACATTTTTTCTGCGACGCCTCTCCGCGAATCGCGCGATCCTCCTCGTTCGGCAAACACGACGCTTCGGCATTTCGAATGTTAGCTATCACTCCAGCGTTCCTTTATCCATCAGACTAGCATATTCCTCTCGATTTCTACGCAAACGACGGAAAACAGGACCGAAAGAACCGCGATTCATCGTCCCGCGTTAACCCGATCATCTCGAAATCGTCTCCTCGCGAGAGAACGTCTTCTTCAATTACTATCAGCTGCGAGACATTTTTCCCGCGACGCCTCTCTGCGAACCGCGCGATCCTCCTCGTCCCGCTCGCGCGATGCTTCGGCATTTCGGATGTCAGCTATCGCTCCGGCGTTCCTGTATCTTATACCCCTCGATCTCAACCCAACCGACGGAAAATAGGTCCGAAAGAACCGCAACTTATCGTCTGTGTTAATCCGATCATCTCGAGATCGTCCCTCTCGCGAGAGAACGTCTCCTTTAATTACGTTAATTTTATTTATTCCCGCAACGCCTCTCCGCAAACCGCACGACCCTTCCCGTTCCGTTCGCTTCGGCATTTCGGATATCAGCTATCGCTTCCAACTTCCTCTATCCTTCAGGCCAGCCTATTCCCCACGATCTCTATCCCAACCGACGGAAAACAGGTCCAAAAGAACCGCGACTCATCGTCTCGCGTTAACCCGATCATCTCTAGATCGTCCCTCTCGCGGATTAGTCTCGTTTTCCGGCCAGGAAATGAAACGCCAAGAGATACGAGCGTTGAAACGTAATTCGCTGGAATTATACCTAAAGCAGCACACCGTGTCTCACGGTGCTGCGCCGATAGCCCGCGGATCTTCCGCAGAGACCTCCATTCGGAAGCCTCGTCCGCAGACAATGTCTGTAACTGCATACAGACCTGTATGCCATCCGCGAGCATGATCCGAGGATGTGCGCCGCTCTATTAGCTCATCCTGCCGTCAAGCGAACGCGCTGTTTGACGAGGTTCGCTCGCGGAAATCTCGAGGCGTGTAAGAGGAAGATTGATGCGGCCGGGAGTGAGGAAAAACAACCGGCGCGCGATGCGTTTGTTCGAGCTCCAGGCCACGAAGATAAAGGATACGGCGGCGAAACGCGCGAGCCAAGTTTCCGACGCTGAGCAAACGGCTGAGCAAAGGGGATGCATATTGTACAGGCTGATTCTGAAGCGGACCGTTGCGAGGGCACTCGCTGGTGTTCGCGAACGGTTGGCTGGTGGAATTTTCATGCACGGATCCAACGCAGAGGGATAAATTAGGCGAAGTTGCCCCACGTTCCTATATGTATATGTGCGCGCGGGCTGGTGCCGTGGTTGAAGTATTACAGAGTTTGACGGATTCGATGAAGTTTCCAGCCGAGGTAGGTGTTAGCGATGCTTCTTGAAGACCGAAGTTTACGCGCAAGTCATTTTTTAACCAACGAGTTAGCGTTTTAGGAACTTTTTACTTCGGGAATACTTAAGTGCCGGCTTTAATTTTTGGGAAACTGCGAAGCTCCACAGGGACGGAACTTTTACCGAATTACTTTCGAACGAGTCTGATGTTTCAATTGCTAAACGGTGGATTTACGAACGGTTACTGTGGTAATGGGAATTTCTCGTTCGCTGGAAGGATGTTCAAGGACTGAACGGTTAATTAGAGAGAAATATAAATTAGATATCGAGGGATCGATGAGCGGTAAACCGTCTACTATAAAAATAAAAGGGATACCCGTGTTGATATCGAAGCTTTACAACGGTAGATCTTTATGAAATGGCGATCTCTTTTCTGGTTTGAATAAAATGCACTTTCGAGGTCTACCTGGCGAGGAATCAACCTGTATATGGAGGTGCTGTCAGAAGAAAAAGCTTTTCACGCAGAAGCCCGTACTCTTCGACGATTGAACGGGGTTGCTTTTTGCCGCGGCGGGGTTATATCCCCGTGGAAGCGGAGAAAGGCGGCATGGGAAAGCGTAGGTGGAAGACAGGAGCGTGTAAAATTGACGTATGGGACACGATGATCGATAGAGGTCTTCGGAATAAACTGCATCAAGCTTTGCATGCGCCGGAGAGCGAGGACGTGTTGAAAAATACGTGTTTCCGCGGAGGTTCGCCAGGTTGCGCGATGTTGATGAAACTTTTGCTTCCACTCGACTTCTATTCGACTGAACGAGAAATACAACGGGATTCAACGGGGATATATCACGAGAAACCGTGTTCCCGGCCAAATTCCAACGTTTCATCCGATATGTCTCTTTTGGCTCAATCGAACGTGTCCGCTTCGAACGAATAAAACGCGAATTAGCGTCCCCAAAAACTCGCTAATTTATTCGCGAGCTCTCCGGTGATAAAAATTAATCGTCGCGATTTTTTTCCTGCGCCGTTACGTGACATGCATATTACATAAGAACGTAACATCGAATCATACAGTCTGGTAGTTGACATCTGTTAACAAACACTTGTAAACAGTCACTCGATGGAATTCGCAGATTGAATACAAACGATATTCGATTCGCGAAGAGAAAAAATTGAGAAAAAGGGATAAATACCGAACGTAAATATGATATATCTGACGCTGAAATCTAGATACTCTCGGTAGCTTCGATTCTGGCGAGGAAAAAAAAAAGAAGAGGAAGAAAAAAAGGAATGGACGACAGAAGAAAGGGAAGAAGTAGAGAAATAACCAGGAATCCGTCGGATTTCCCGCGAATTCATAACACAGATCCCCTCTCGCAATAATACCGCGAAGCTATTGCGAACAGGCGGGCCGTTCGGGCCGATGGGAAAATGATCGTTTTACGAGAGACAGGGAGAAGTGTCGTGCGCACCGGCAGCTTCCATAAAATCGGCTGCCGGCTATGAGAAAAACATTTTCTCGCGGGCGTCCGCGGCGAAACGACGCCGCCAGACGCTCCAGCCCGCGAGAACACGAATATGCGCGTTTAATGACGCAATACCGGGAGATACATCGGCCAGGCGATAAATTCGGCCTGGAATAGATCCGGTCCGTTCACGTGGGCCACTTCCAATGATCTATGCAACGAACGAGACGGTGATTTAAGAAGGAAGATTACGGAGAGGATGCGTTTTGCACGGGGAACCTGAGGTTATTGAATACACGAGCTGTAGGCGGCACGTTTGATCTTCCAAAACAGTGTTCCTGATATTTTTCTTGTCACGAGAGGAGGATTTTATAAAGAGAACCTTTACGACCCAAATAGCTTGCGATATCCCGCTCGTATTTTCCGTAAATGTTGTTTTCAGTTTGTACGGCGGAAGAACGTGAAGAAAGACAACCGAAAAACCAAATTTTATCGTCGAAATATGGGAATTGGAATCTGGGTGCGTAATGACTACACGAATTTTTAAAAATATTTTTGGAACGAAGAAAGTTATAAAGCGATTAATCTTTTCAATACATTTCTACAACGAGTTCTGTAACGTAACTACGTCAAAAAATACAATAATTTGTTACCAATCGACAGAAAAGGAGTTGATCAAGCACAATTTTCGGAGGTGCTTATAAATTTTTACTTTTTGATAGAGAGAAGATGGTCTTTAGTCAAGGTAGGAATGAGTAACATGTTTTAACCTTTTGAGGACGAATGTCATAATATACATAGATATTTTTTAATTTTTTTTAATGAAAGCTACGTGAAACACAGTGAAAAATAATTTCAGCATTGTCATCGATGTCGTAGATATTTTCTAATTCGCAGAATTTCCCTCGATTTGTTATTTTTCATCATTTATAGTACACAACGGATGTATCGTCNTAAATTCCGAAATTGGCCTGTCATTTCCAACTAGGTCTTTTTGTCATCCACCGATATACTTAAAAAATTTCTTTCTAGAAGTTCGAAGAATCTAGATCCAGCTTTTTATAAAGTTACACACGTATAAGCTAGAAACTAAGTGTTACGCGGTGCATGAAACCCGTTTTTAAGGTTCATAACACGATCGTAAAGACAGGCTAATTAGGAGTTAGAATCTTAGATTATTAGGGGGTCAAAATATGCCGTTCTTTATTATACTAAATTATTCCATGTTCGTTAGCCAAAGACGTGTTATAAAACAGGGTAAACCCGAAGGGTCTTATGAAAAACCCATGACCTCACCTCTACTCGAGTATCCTTCCACCCTTACAGAAAAAAGACGCATGGAAGGGTGGTCATAACGCTTAGAATACCACTGATTGGAAAATTAAAACTTTTCGGTATAGCCAATCAGCGTGTACCTTAAGTTGAGGAACCAGAAGACTCAGAAAACTGAGTAACTTGAATTCAATCCTCCAATCGTTAAACCCATAAAAATCGGTTTGAAACGAATATTAAAAACTCTACACCTTAAACCTACGCGAACTTCACGAGTAGAAACGCCAAGAATAACGAGGAAAGAACTGAAAATGGTAATGGAGGACGACCAAAAGTAAACAAGTTTCTAAAAGTAAACAACGACTGTGTACCTGCTACCTCGGATGCACCGGCGTTTACAAGAGATTAGATACGAATCGGTAGATCTACAAGATGAAATCGGGAGATAAGATTGCCGCGACGTGGACTCGGAAATAAGCGCGACGCCCGGTTTCCGGATCTGAAATCTCGCGCGACGCTAGTAACACTCGGACTACACGTTGTACGCTGATTAACAAGCAACGATACGATCGTGAAATAAGAAGGAGAGGAGAATTACCAGTGTTAACAGCAGCCTCGGCCGGGTTGTAAAAGCTGGAATCGACCGGTGAAACCAGCTCGGCGCGATCGATCGAGAGCCGTTTCGCGCGGGGGCACGACGACGCTTCGTTTTTCATTTTCCAGCCGACACGCGAGCAGGCTGCTCGATAGAGCTTCATTAAAACGTAGCCGGTTGACCGTGCAATTTGTCAACCGTGGATATCCGATAATTGTTCCGCCGCGTATCGCTCGCGGAACCGACGTACGTCCGGCGTCCTTTCCGCTCGGACGACAGACCTTTCCTCGCGACGTCGATACGCCGCGCCATCGACGTTTCCGATGGCGGAAAAAAATCCACGACGGCCCCCGGGGCCGGGTAAAAGGAGAGTCCGGAAGGGAAGGAAGGCAGAACGAGCGGGAAAACTAAATAAATCAATTATTTGTTGCCAGGAACAATCGACCAACGCGGCCTGTCGCCGACCGATACGACGCTCCGGGAACGTAAACTGTTTTTAAATCCGACGACAGCGGCAGCCGCGTTTAAATCGTTGTCCTGGATTTATGGCGTGCTACGGGCTGATGCAAAAACACGCGTTACAAAAATCGCCGGTGTATATTACTCGCGGAAATAAAGTGGACAAAATTGTTTGGAAGCGATAGATGAATTTTTTTTTTTTTTCTTTTACTTTCGCATGTGTACGTTTCGGAGTTGAGTGTATCGATGACATTTCGCGTTCGATGTTTGTCTGGTGAGTTTTGATTTTTCGTTTGAACTTTTTATGATGAAACATGATTGAAGATTTGGGAGAGTATACGTGTTCCTTGCTAGGGAAAAGAATAAGTTGAAGAAGACTCTCCGTGAATCCGGTATGGTCTAGTGGCTAGGATACCTGGCTTTCACCCAGGAGGCTCGGGTTCGATTCCCGGTACCGGAAAATATATTTTTTCTCCTTTTTTCTTAATGCTTTTTATTTTACTGATTCGTATTTATATCGTTCGTTATTTTCTACATGTTTTTTAATTAAACAAAATGTTATCGAAGGGAAAGACAAATAAATGAACGAGCTCGGATTCGATTTCCTATAACGGAAGCTTTCTTTTATTAATCCTTTAATAACAGAATTGCCCCAGAAATTTGTTTCGCGAAAGATTCTGTTTAATTAGAGAGATATATTGAAAATTGTCGGTACAAAATGAAAAGGAACGGTCTAGTCCAAATATCCCCGAAACTTCAAACACCTAAATTCGCAAAGTAAATAAGTGGAATGTTATTCCGGCTGAGAGGAAAAACTTTTTCCTGTTACGAAAACGATGTCTCTTTGGACGATCGCTCGAAAATACCTCTATTTCAGTTCCCTTGAAACAAGCAGCGCCCAACGGGGGAAAGTTACTCAATTAGGCACACGAGCGTCGTACCGGAAGTTTCTTTGTACTTGACTAAAACTCAAATTCCTTTCCCGCTTCGCACCTCCTTGCGGACGGGCACGTAGTCGCCGCCAAGTTTCGGGAAAGACTTTTCGGGTATACCGCACACGTGGGGATAGAAAAACAAAAACTAAAAAAAGGGTTATTTATTCGAAAATACAATTACGATGTTCTATCCTAATTTCATACGAAAAATGGACGAAAAAAAATAATTCTGGCCCATGGGGGGATCGAACCCACGACCTTCGCGTTATTAGCACGACGCTCTAACCAACTGAGCTAATGGGCCAACGCGTCTGCAACGTCTTTATATAGTCTTTTCCGTTTGATCTTCCTATTTATAATATTTAACAATTATTAATTCTAAACGAAAATTGATATATTTCGATTGGACGAAATACGATACACGAACGTTCAATATTGCGTTATCAAACGGAATAAATTATGGGGTACATTATTCATCAAAATATAATTCCTAGCTCGTACATTTTCAATCTATAATTCATCAACGTTTAATCATCTATGCCGAGAACTAGATAATTACTCCAATTTCTCAATATTTCCACAAATTATGTTCTTCAATCTGCATAGTACCAAAATCGAAACCTGATATTTTATCGACACTCTTTTTATTTTAATTATTAAAAACGTGTAAATATATCGTACTATACCCAACTATAAATTTATTCTTCATACAGAATTATATATTGATATCCCACTTGTATTGTCCCACTTTGTATTACTCAAGTTAACCCATACGAGTTACGAATTATTAGAAAAGGTAAATGTCATTTCAGCACAATATCTAAAACTGAATATCACTAGATATTACGAAATTCCTTTAAAATAAAATCCTAAAGTTTTTCTTAAAGCAAAACGCTCTAAATTTTCCTGGCAGTGAGAGTCAAACAAACTTTACCTTAAAACAAGAATTAACTAAAATACACGAGTACGTCATACATAACCGCAGGAGTGCTAAAAAATTTTTATCGATCCTGTCCACTCTGGGATTAATTAAAATCCTTTTAAAGAAGGAACCTAAAAAGGTTACACGGGCGAGTCTCCGACTAGTAACGACGAAACCTTCCGAAAATATAGCGAGGGCGAGTTACGACGGCGTAAAAAAAAAAAGAAAAAAAAGGGAAGCGTAAGTTCCGAAGCGGCGCTAAATCTCCAAGTATCCCTATAAAGCACGACAAACATCTGGAACGAGCGAAAGTCCACCGGGCCGCCATAAACTATTAAGCTGTTGCAGGTGTCTTGTACGACCTTACACGACGTCGGCAAACTTTTCTTTTCAACAGCAACCGATCTACTACAGCAGATCCTCTGATACGTACGAGCCTTCTTAACTCTCTGCACTCGACGATTTTTTGGACTCAGAAGAATTTACAGATAATTTTGAAACGGCAGCAGAGAAATTGATCTTGAGACATGGAATTAGTTTATTTCGGTGGGTAATTCTAAATTTTATGTATCAATCTTAACTCTTTGCACTCGACGATTTTTTGGACTCAGAATAATTTACAGATATTTTTGAAACGGTAGCAGAGAAATTGTATGGAATTTGAGACGTGGAATTAGTTTATTTCGGTGGATGATCATTTTAAATTTTATGTATCAATCTTATCTCTTTGCATTCGACGATTTTTTGAACTCAGAAGAATTTAGAGATATTTTTGAAACGGTAGTTAAGAAATCATATAGAAACTGAAACGTGGAATTATTTTATTTCGTTGGATAATTTTAAATTTGTCGTATCAATCAACGTCAATCTTTAGAATCTGATTAAACGGTGGCTTGGGGTCGCCTCTCGAATGCAAAGGGTTAAAGGTCGCTCGTTTACCCGAAGAAACGTGAAAAGGTGGAAGAGGATCGTTTGACCAATTAGATTTTTTGGATACAGAAAAATTTATAGATATTTTTGAAACGGTGGCTAAGAAATCGTATAGAAATTGAGACATGGAATTATTTTTTTTCCAAGTTCCACGCGTTGGATAATTTTAAATTTAATATGTCAATCAACGTCGATCTTTAGAATCTGATTAAACGGTGGCTTAGGGTTCAGGGTCACTCGCCTCTTGAGTGCAAAGGATTAAAGGTCGCTCGTTTACCCGAAGAAACGTGGAAAGGTGAAAGAGGATCGTTCGACCAATTACCAACGCCATTTTATATCACCGGGAAGTGTCGATCTTCCCATTTCTTTCGAGATAATCCTACGTTGATTCGTTCCTTATCATGAAATCTTTGTAACGAAACGTGGTTTACGATCCGAGTTATTTCGTGTTTTATTTGAGAATTGTTAAACATTCGATACCCTAATTTTTGTCACGGTGTTTCGAAGTTCATGATCGAATGGTGTATCACCCCCTATCGACTTTGGAAAATTCGCTATTATCTTGTTAATAAATTAAAAGTTTATTCGTTGTTTGATCGGTGTGATCTCCGCGAAGATTAGATACCAGACGTGTTTTAGGTACCACGTTTATGCTCGGTGTTTGTTTTGCACGTGTACGAATTATACCAGAGGCTACTTCTACCTCGGGAATAAGTTGTAGCTTCGGGTGATTAAGAGTATGCATCTGCACGTCGTTATACAGTAGTAGATTTGATGTAATTTACTCACGCTGCTAGGAGTTACCAGGTCTGCAGCCGTAATTGCATTCCACTCACCTGAAACAAAAGGAACAAATACAAATGAGACTCGCACGTACGATAATCGGATTATTCGATTCATTACAAACGCGAATCCCATTGATAACAATTTGTCTAAACGCGGTAATATTCGTACCTTCCATTACGCGATTTAATAATTGATTTTGTTATTAAAACAAATGCACTTTATATATAAGTTATTTTAATAAGCACGTTTGGTCTTGTTTCGACACCGGCCTTGCAATCCAAAACACAACTAAGGGAACGGCAAAACAAATATAAATAAACCACGCGCTCGGCTGCTCTTTTTTACGTCACAAGTCGACGAAATACAAACGTATACGCCTTATGTCTTACAAATATTCAATCTATTTCCCTTAACACATTGCTCTGCTTGTGTTTACATTTTTTATACGATGTATAAATGCACTTTTTCAATTCGCATTTGGTATTATATTCACATAAGGTATAAAACTGTTTCATTACAAATTAAAACGCAAACTTCATTACCCTGGTAACGTAACAAGAAAATTATTTTTAATTTCTTAACAAACATTTACGGCCGTTTTTTCTATACCTACTTTTGTGGACACTCTTCAGATTTACGGGTAATGGAAACTATGTATTTTATTTGAAAAACAAACGGTGAGTTTGATTCGAAAACAATCGCGATATTACCAGACTTAATATAAGTGAATTAAATCTATTAATATCGAATAATTACAATATCATCAATTTGCCGGGTCCTGTAAATCTAGCGTTAAATAACGAGTCGAAGTTTGTAATGAATTAACTTAATATCATTAACATAATATAATAAAATTAAAATATCATCCAAGTTTGTAATGTGTTAACGTAATATCATTAATATCATATAATATAATTCCAAGATCGTCAAATTGACGGGTCCTGTAAATCTAGCGTTAAATCACGAGTCGAAGAAACCTGAAAGCGAGATATCTCGTCAACTGAAAATTCCGTCCAATTACTATGAAAATTCGCCGATTCGAGATGCGCGTCTCTCAAAGAGATAGCAAAACCCGGTAAAAATCTGCGCAAGAAATCCGCGCAGAGATAAGGGCCAATTAAAATGGGAAATTAGCCATATCGAAAGGGATCTGGTCCCTGTAACCCCTCTAAACATCGAGCACAATGGATTGGAAATCCATTCCCACAGAGGTAAACTTCTAAACGCGTTGGAACGGCGACCCGGTCCCCGGTGGCTGCTCTCCTTTCAAGGCACTCTGGCCATTGTCACAGGCGACGGAGAAGGAACAGCGGGCGCAGAAGAGGCGACCAGGAATGGGATAATTAACGACCGTTCCTCTCTTTCTTTCACGGCCAGTTCCGATTCGCATATGGCCTGGTGGCCGATCGGGGAACGGGCAGAGAGCCGCGGCGGTAGCAGCATCCTGCAGCAACCACCGCGCCGGGGCCCCGGCTGAACAATCAACCATGGAAGTTTCTACTTGGGTGGCAACACTTCGCCTTTTCCCTGCCAGCCCCCCCGCCTCTAGACGCGTGCACGACCGGGAATTAGCGCCGCGACCGTGAGACAAATTTTTCGCTCGCGACCAGCTTTCGCTAATGGCCCCCATGCCCTCGCCTTTTTTGCACGCCATCGCGCAACCTCGCTGAATGCGTCAAATAATTACAGAATCCTCCTCTTCTTTCCGTTTCGGCGAATCGACCGGTCGCTGGAAACCCGACGAATATCGAGCATTTCCTACTTTTAAACTAAAAATATTTTAGTATCGCAAAATATAGAATTCTCCTTTTTCTGTTTCTCAAGATTCGTAATTTGTTGTTTGACTCTGTTTTCATCGGTGGAGATAAAGTAAGTAAGATATTTTGAATTTCGATCCAAGATCCGCGCGATTCGAAACATACGTAAACATCCCGATTAACGGAGAATCGAGGAGAGGGGATCCCCCTCGATCGCGATAGGACGAGGGACGCGTTAAATAATTACAGAATCCTTTTCTTTCCGTTTCGGCGAATCGACTGATCACTGGAAAGCAGAAGAATATCGAGAATTTCCTATTTTTTAAATAAAAATATAGAATTTTCCTTTTTCTATTTCTCAAGTTTCCTAATTTGTTATTTGACTGTGCTATCATCGACGAAGGTAAAGTAAGCGAGTGAAGTTGCTTTTCGAAGGAATTTTCGGGTATTTTGAATTTCGCTCCAAGATCCACGCGATTCGAAACATACGTAAACACCCCGATTAACGGAGAATCGAGAGGGGGCCCCCCTGAATCGCGACAGGACGAAGGACGCGTCAAATAATTACAGAATTTTCTTCTTCTTTCCGTTTCGGCGAATCGACCCATCGCTGCAAATCCGGAGAATATCGAGAATTTCCTATTTTTTAAATAAAAATATAGAATTTCCCTTTTTCTATTTCTCAAGATTCGTAATTTGTTATTCGACTTTGCTTTCACCGACCAAAGTAAAGTAAGCGGGTAGAATTAAGTTTTCAAGGAACTCAGGAATATTCTGAATTTCGATCCAAGATCCACGCGATTCGAAACATGCGTAAACACCCCGATTAACAGAGTACCGAGGAGAGGGGGTCGATCACGACAGGCAGAGGGTCATAAAGCCAGAACAAACAATGCGTCGGAGCTATCAATCCGAGAGCAAAGATCCCGAAGGCTGTTGGGTAGCCAAAAAGCGAAATGAAAAATCACGGTACACCGAGGGGGGAAATTAGCCGGGCCATTCTGGCCCCGGTTTCGCGCGACGATCATCCAGGCTCGTTAACAACTCTCGCCGTTCGCGGGGCCCGTTCGTTTTGCTCCGTTTCTTTGGATAATTGATCGGGAACGCGGTCGTAAAACATCGCAATTATTTCCTTAATAAGAAGGCAATAACACTGGTCGGCCGTAAGAGGCGAGGTGAAACGGCCGCGATAAGGGAGAGAAAAGGGAGAGAGAAAAGGGGCGGAAGAGGCGGCAAGAAGTAATGGCGGCGCGGAGGTCTTGCCGAGAGTCCGACGGATTCCTCCTCGCGGACAAAGTTGCCACTGTCATTAAAGCTGAACGCGCGTCACTCCGCCGGCTCTTCATTCACCCGGCGGTGTAACGGCCGTAACGAAGCCAGTTTCCCTCTCCTCTTCGTGAAGGTGTACCTTTTCTCTTCCAGGTTCGCGCGAGATCGGCCACGAAACGCGTCTTCGGCCGAAAATTACAGGCCCCGGCCGTAAATATCGGCGCCGGGAGAGGCGCATTCTGGGCGTCGCTCCAACCCGTCCGCCGATTGTTGTAACAAGCATTATTTACACGACCAACGCGCGTCGCTTTCTCAACGCTCTCACGGACTCCGGTTACGAGCTGTCCACGCCAATTTCTCGGCCATCGGTTAATTACTCGCGCGAAGATATCGTGTCGATATCCCGAGGACCAATTGCCCGCAACGCGAATTTACATACGCTTATAACGAGAAATTTTTACGCTGTTTTAACCCTTTTGGAGTATTTTAAGAGGAAGCGTACGAGAAAGTGGCGCGACGAAATCGAGGGTGACCGTGAACGGGTGAGCAGTTGGGGTTAATTGGTTCTCTCATGGTTTCGGATTATGGAAATGAAATTAATATGGCGAAGAAAGAGGTGAACGCTTTCGATGGACATATCGAAATATTTTTCTGTTTTACGAGATACAAGTTGCCGGTCCTAAATACGGATTCTTATCTTCGAATACTGTTCGTTCGTTCGTTTGTTCGCGGGCCAACTGGGTCACTATGATAACCTTTCAGCGGAACGGCATCTAACTATTAAGCGACCACGTTTCATGAAGCGGAACAACTCCAACTTTGTTCGCAATAGTATCCCTGCAACTAACTATTAAGCCAACTGAACGGCGCGGCGCGGGGTGGCGATTGTTTGTTAAATTGCGTTCTTTGGAACGGTAATGATAAGACTTCCAATTTGCACGGTAAGATTAGTACGTTGGTTAAACTTCCGTGCAAGCAGTTAAAGCATGAGACCGATGGGTGTCTCGTTATTCGCGAAACGTGTTCCGTCAGCGTGGAAAATAACACCGAGCCGAAGAATAGATTATAAAAACGTGATAATCGAAGAGACGCGGCCATTTCTCGGCCATTTCTCGGCAACCCGTGCCATTAGTGTTTTTTCAACAAATTTCACAATCTTCATCCCCGTGTTAATGACAGAAATTTACATATCGACCAGTTCTCGGATCTCTTCATTTTAACCGAGTTTCGACGCGGCGGAAAACAGAGCAAAGAGAACGGCCGTGAATGCGTTAAGTTTCCCTATCACGATCCAAAGGAGCAGGCGGAATCGCCTTCGCGAGCCGAACCGAGCCGAGCTCGTAAAATTTCATTACACCCCGCGCAACAACTTAGATCTACCGATCTCTTTCGAACTCTCTGGCCCCGGCGACGACTTTACTCCGAGTAAAATCGCAAAACCGCGAGATGGTTCCCAGGCATGGACAGAAGAGAGGTTGTGCTGTCGTAAAATTCGAACGAGATGTAAGGTATCGGCCTGGTCGAAAGTAGTGTTCCGGGTACGACGCTCTCACTCTCTCTCTCTCGGTCTTGGTTTCGCCGACAATGCCGCAAATTGCGAGCGCGCGTTGTTCGTCCCTGGCGAAAAGAATCAGCCGGTAAGCGAGATTTATTGGTCGAAATGATCGCCGAAGGCGGGCGAAATTAAGGCGGATTCACGAGGTGTCCCTCGGTCCCGGGGAAGGGGCGTACGCGCGGCCGATCGTTGCGTGCAACGAGGGTGTAATTCAAAAAAGGCCGCGCGCCACTAAATCTAGCCCCGATTAAGGCTTATTACGGGTAAACACGATCGGGGTCCCGGGTCGGCTGGAAGGCAGAGAGAGGGCGAGAGAAACGATGTCTCGTTGCGAGTCCTCCGGTTCCGTTCCTCCGGCAGGGATCCTTATGGGTGCAATTACACAGGGCTAATTATGTTCTTCCTCTTGGCCGTGGTTCCCTCTCGCTGTCTTCCTTCCTCTGCCCGTTGATACAACGGGCTTTGTCGATACACGCATCGACCGGTCCTCGGGAACGAGACGCTCGTTATTATCTACGAGGCCTATAACAGGGTCTTCTCGTAAGCAGATACGAGTCGGCGGATTGTAATAGGAGTACGTGTAATTATAGTAATTTACCGGGTTACTACGCGTGGACATGACTCCGGGAGCGTCGGTTAACCAACGTTCCGTGAGGACTTGTCGTTCGATGCGAGACTTCTCGCGGCGGGACACGAGATCCCATTGGAATTTTACGACATGCAACTGGACGGCTGATTATCCTTGATATATTTCGTTTAGCCTGCTCGTGGTAGCGGCAACGTGCCGGCTCGTCAAGGGTTTCGTGGCAAGTCTGCGTCTTCAGGATCGACCAAGGCGCCGGTGCTTTTGCAACCTTCCTTCGGCAATGAGATGATTATTTTGTACGAGTTATCGCTTCGTTAAGATGTTTACTACTGTTCGATGTTGTAAAAATTCAGTGTTAAACCACTTGCATCATAAGCGTGTATATACGCTCAATTTTTCTGGTTATTATCACCGGAGCGTATATATTGGCACCAAGATTTTTTGGATAATATTTTCCGATGGTCATACTATCAACTTCGTCAAAACAAGCTCAAAAGCGCTGCGTTGTTTGTCTACAAGAAAAGAAAGGCAGGAAAACTATTTACTAATGTGAAAATTGTTAAGTGCTTATATGCATCCCACATTTAAAATATTACCACACTGAATAAAATTTCTAACAAATAATGTTGAAAAATTATTTGTTTTTTACTTTTATACAATTTTACACCTGAATATAAAATAAAAATTCTTTGGTGATATGGGCGTCTTTTTTATATTTCCATATGATACAAATGGGTTAATCGTGTGATGTTCAAGGTGGACTTTTACTACAATCTTACTAAAGTTATTGGGTTGTTCGAAAAGTCATTTCGTTTTTCTGTTTTTTTTTTAGGGGCTGAAGTGTGAAGCTGGCTGTGAAACAATACAATTAGGTCCTCTGTTGGGAAAATGACTATCCGAACGATCTAATACTTGGCTGAATGTCTATTTATTCTTTGCTGCTTTTGTCGAAGATTATTTACCGTAAGAGGAGAAGAGATGGACAGAAAAATATAGCGCGGTGATGAGTTCTGGTTTACTCTTCTGCGTCCGATAGGATATTGCCTCGCTTCCGTTACTCGATCCGCTTCTTATCTTTGATCTTCTTTGTTTAACGCGACCGCGGAAATCAAACGATTGTCTTTCGTCTGTGGATCGAATTATCTGCCGCGACGTATCCGTCACACGCATAAAACGAGCTGCGTTTTTAGATAAGCTCTTACATATCACGTGATAAATATTTGTCGCGACGTCTATTGTAGTTTACGTAGAATTCGTAATGATTTCGACATTTTTGGAAACGAATAAAATAAAAATAATCGAACCCCAGTCTCCCAAGTGACAGACAGAAATACTAACTACTTTTTCTCTTTTTTTTTTTGGATATTCATTTGTTAACAGATCCTTGTTTATTTTCCCAGGTAAGATTGCCACCATTTCCACTTGTACGTTTGTCATATTTTTCAACATTTTCGTTATATAAAATTTATTAAAAATAATAAAGTTATACAATTGAATTTGAATAAGTTTTACAATATAAATTATACAGAATTTATTCGCAATTTTATTGGATATTCGATATAATTTCGAACTTGTTTCAATTTTACCACTGATGAGAAACACTTTATTACTACGCTGCGATATTAACCAATTTCAGGCTGAAATTTGAGAATCGTTTACACTCTTCGTACGGCAGTCAAAGAGGCACTGTTCAACTTTTTTTTCCTAACGTTCACCGAATACTCTCCGTGGCGTGAGGGAGAGTAACTACACAATCGAGGATCTCTCGACAAACTGACAGGCGTGAACATACAGAAACCAGATGTTCAAAGCCCTTCGTACACATCAGATCTATCAACAGAGAGCGCAAACAGGACTTATCGCTACGACAACTCGGAGATTTAGCCTAGTAAAATACCGATTATATAAATCTTTACCCTTCACGCGAAGATCTACAGATACTTCGGACACCTTAAGCCTCGTAATCCCACGTCGCTGTGGATCGATTCAATCCGCGAACAAAGGAACGCTTCGAACGATATCGGCAGGTTGCTGGATGAGAGGCCATCTCGAAAACGAAATCAGCGTAATAAATTGATTATACTCGACACTTCATATTGGATTTAAATAAAGTATGCAAGACAGAAACCACGTATTTACTGTAAAAATTAAAGAAGCACAAATACAAACACTGTGCCTCTGATTGATAAATAATAGTGCCATAAATATTCCTTCCACTTTTATACAATGTTCTTGTACACGGTCACTTTTTTTCATCCGCTCAGATATTAGCCTAAATACTCGGATTTAACCCGAGGCTGTCTTTTATTGTCTATTGTCACTCGCTTTTATGGAACAGCCCAAATGTTCCGTACATTCGGTTAAAACTAAACCTACGCATTCGTTTCTTTTACAACTATGACCCTAAAGCCCTAAAATATCCTGCTTTATTAGGTTTCGATGAACACTTGTACACGAACGAGCTTGGCAATAAACTTATTGACTCGAGCAAGCGATGACAAAAGATAGCTACAAACAATAACTCCCTACCGATCCCATAGTTGTCCTTTTATTTCGTCAATGCTTCGTCTAAATTTTATATAAAACCCCGGGTACCATTCGTTTCCTTGCAACTTCGACGATACACAGCTGTTTCTCGTCAGAAGCAAGAGGATTAATTTTCACGAATCGAGGAATCCCGAACGTTTGAATAGACAGACGATTCCGATACAAAACGCCTGCCTGATCGAGTGTCCCGTGTGACAATTCCACGATAAGAATTAAATTTACGCTGATTACGTCCTTTTGCAAACATAAACTGATTCTATTGTCCCTACTGTATTCTATTAGATTGTTCAGAAAGTAATTTCATTTCTTTCCCAATAAACGACCTAATTGTATTTTTTCACAGCCAACTTCATACTTAAGCCTCCTAAAAAAAAAAGGAATAAACGAAATGACTTTGCGAACAACCCAATATATACCTAAAATAATACCTGAACAATGTGCGCGTGTATTGAACTTGACATTTTGTTTTTAACTGCCTTCGACTCAGGTGTGCCGCACCTCAAGTACATATTTTCTATTGAAGTTATATCTGTAGTAGAATTATGTATCGACGTCTTACCATTCATGTATGCCCTTCGTCTAACGGTGGTCTATTGACCCTTATTAAGAACTGATATTGACAAAAGCATCGACGTTTTTCGATGGTGGTGAACGTTTGAAAAAATTCCATTCAGGTATACCCTTCGTCTAACGGTGGTCTATTGACCCAATAAATTAGGGACTGACAAAAGCTGTGTCATGGGTCGCTGGAAATGAAGAAATAAAGCAATTTCCCATGGACTGGGTTTTCGGGACGGAACGGAGAGCGAAACGGAACATCGAGGTCGACAAGAATCGCATCGCCCGTTCATTTAACATTCGCGATACGTACGTTCCATCGGCGTCGTGCACGGCTTAGTTAATTGCGCGGAATTTATCATGCGGAGGGGGCGGGAGAGCCGTCGAATGGAAGGGAGACAGCTGGCGAGGGATTACTACATGTACGATTACGCCTGTTTGATATGCCGCGACACTCAAAACTCGTACATCACACTTAATCGCTGAATATGGAACAGTCAACCCCGATAGCCGCATCCAGCATGCATATTTAGACTGCAATTATGGCCCTTAGCTATTGTCGGCACGCACGCCGCTGCAAATTTCCCATTCAGCCCTACACCATTGTTCTTCTACTACCCTTTGTTTCCCTTTTTTCCCTCTTTGAATATCTACGTCTTACGAAGATATCCAACGCATGCTCCATACGTGTATCGAGGTATTGTCCACACTATGGTCCGTTTACCAGGAACCTCGCTTGATTTTCTCGTTAATCATTTCAACCCTTCGCGGACGAGAAACGAAGCTAACGATACACTCGGTGTATACTAAACGATTGAAAATAATTAATCGAGGGTGATTCTCCGAATTAAAAACTATGTACGAACATCGATAGCAATGGTAAGATTATTTTCTGCTATATTCCACGCAGTTTTCATTCTGAGAAATTAAAAAATTCTGTGTATATTACGACATTCGTTCTCAAAGGGTTAATCGCAGCTGAGATGTCGCAATCCGAGTGTTTTAAGTAGAATAAATAGAATAAAAGAGATAATAAGGGTGAATCGAAGGTGAAGATTCTGAAACGTCGCGATCCTAGTGTTTTAAATAGAATATATAGAATAAAAAAAGTAATAAGGGTGAATAGAAGGTAAAGATCGTGAGACGACGCGATCCGAGTGTTTTAAATGCAATAAATAGAATAAAAAGGATAATAAGGATGAATCGAAGGTGAAGATCGTTTCCTCGGTCTCTTGCTAGCAATATGAGACTTATGATTATCGGATGCAACTATCGTTTCGTTGTATATTAATCGTTGATCGATGGTGATCAACGTGGAAACGAATATGTACGAAAAAGTTCGGCTGTAAGTAATAGGCGAAATCGCGTTTAATTATAAATAACGCGGCTGATATATTAGGTGTATATATCAGGTGGAGGGAAAGTATAATCGAGGGATTGGAAATGAAATGAACGATGGTTATTCAGACCATGATTAATTGATAATACGCATTAAACTGGGGCATGATCGAGGTGATTAATCCAAGTGAAATAGTTCTAAGCGGCCGGCGATCAATTTCGCCATTCGTAATAGCGTTCAGGTTGCAGAGAGACGGGACAATGATTCTTTCACGGACGTAATATAGCCCGGGCTGAGTGTTTTGCGCCAACGAATCATTCCGTCCTCGCAATCTTTCATCGGCGAGAATTTTTCACGCGAACGAGCGTGGACCTAATGAGCAACTTTGACAAAAGTTAATGCCCTCTCGTGCCGCGGAATTATGTATAATTATTACGCGCAATGGTTTACTCGAATTCCCGCGAGACGGAAATTGCTACAATATTCAAGCAGTAATTACCCTCGTTGCTGGAATCAGCTTTTCAGATTGATGCGTTTCGCTCGTTACAGGTCATAAAATTGCAGCAACAGATTCAACGTCATATCCCGCAAATCGGCCGCTCGAAATGCTTTTGTCCGGGCTGAAAGATCACGTTTCTCTAATGACTCTTTCATTGGTACATTCGTTTCGATATTAATCGAAGAACACTCGCGTGAGAAATTATAGGAGACAAATTGCCACTGAAACAAACATAATCCAGGCTCGAGGCGAATCATTCGTACTTTCCCGAGCCTCGCAAAAATCAGTTCAACGTAATCTGACAAATCTACGTTCGACTCTGATTATTTCAAGCGTAGAAACGTAGAAAAAAAAATCTTCGAATACTGATCAAACTTTCTATAACGTTGCACGATCACGCGTGAAATTAAATCGAAAGTATACATTGGTGGTAAAAAGAAAAATGTTAAGAAGAGATTCGAAGGGATGGAAATTTTCTCCTCGGTCCGGCTTGATTGCCTTAATTTCTATAAATCCCGAGGCAAAAGAGGCGTTTTCGTTTTAGGACACTTTCCTGGTTTCAATTAAATCCGCGATCTTATCTCGGCCCGATCGAACATTCACCCTGGACTCGGAACCGATCGCAAATCTATCATCGGGACAGGGGCAATAAACGAAAAGGAAGCAAGTGCCGGGCCGCGAGTGGAAAAAACGGGCGGGGAAAAAGGGAGTAAAAAAGGAGCGGGAAGGAGGAAGAGAAAAAGGGGGGAAAAAGAGGCGAAAGCGTGGAAAAAAGGGGAGCAACCGGGCAGAAGTCTCGGTGGTCGTGTAAGGGAACACGGAGGAAGAGGGAGAACCATCGGTGGAGGCAAGAAAGAACGTCTCGTCCCCGTGTCACCGCACCCAATAACACGCGGGTAATCACGATTTAATGGCTCAATAACGTCTGCCACAGCGCCCCGCAACGGACCCACGAAACAATTTATCGGTCCCACCAGTCAATAAATTCAGCTTTTGAGTTGTATACGGGCCTGCGCGGGTCCGCGCGCGCGGCACGCTTAAATCTCAAAGCGGACGCATCGAATTCGGGACGACGAATCCGAAAATGACGCGTATAAATTACGCCGGAGATAAATATCCGTTTGGACGGCCGTTCCACCATCGGAGGACCGTGACCCATCCTTCTTCCCTCGGTTTCGCCGCCACGAATTTATATAACGCTCCGTTCCAATGGCCGACGTGAAATCGTCGCGGTGCGGCCATCGACGTCTAGGCAATTTCGTTACCTGTTACCTGCAGTCGCCAATTCCACGCGTCCATTTCTAATCGCGTCTCCAACACATCGATCTGACTTTGAAATAAGCTAAACTTCTCGTTCTCGGATTTTCATGAAAGGTTCGAAGGAATCGAAGGGGTAGTTTCTCGAAAACTTCGGACGTTTGTGTTTCAGCGACGAGGAGGAATCGTTGAGACGAAGAAATAAGAGAGTAAGTGCCACTAATTATATAAATAGAGAATTGTACCGGGTAGTTGGATCTTCGAAACGTCGATCTGAATTTGAAATAAGCTAAACCTCACGTTCTCCGATTTTCTTGAAAGGTTCGAAGGAATCGAAGGGGTAGTTTCTCGAAAACTTCGGACGTTTGTGTTTCAGCGACGAGGAGGAATCGTTGAGACGAAGAAATAAGAGAGTAAGTGCCACTAATTATATAAATAGAGAATGTACAGGTAGTTGGATCTTCAACGCATCGATCTGACTTTGAAATAAGCTAAACCTCTCGTTCTCCGATTTCTTTGAAAGGTTCGAAGGGATCGAAGGGGTAGTTTTTCGAAAACTTCGCGACGTTTGTGTTTCAGCGACGAGGAGGAATCGTTGAGACGAAGAAATAAGAGAGTAAGTGCCACTAATTATATAAATAGAGAATGTACCGGGTAGTTGGATCTTCGACACGTCGATCTGAATTTGAAATAAGCTAAACTTCTCGTTCTCCGATTTCTTTGAAAGGTTCGAAGGGATCGAAGGGATAGTTTCTCGAAAACTTCGCGACGTTTGTTTTTCAGCGACGAGGAGGAATCGTTGAGACGAAGAAATAAGAGAGTAAGTGCCACTAATTATATAAATAGAGAATTGTACCGGGTAGTTGGATCTTCCTGAGACTCGCCGACATCCAGCGAAAGAAGAAGAAGTCGAACGGTTTCCGCATAGCTTTGTCAATGAAGCCTCTATTCCCCAGATGGTTCGCAGCTGTTTATTTTTTCGCGAAAGCCTACGATGGGCCGAGGTTGCTCTTTTTATAGCGCCATTTGTCTGCCCGTGGAAGAACCGAGGACGATTCTCTCTCTGTCGAATGCGACTTTCTTTACCCTGTACAATGAGCGACGTAACAGCTTGAAAATATCCTTCGAAACGCTCTTATTATCATCAATTCTCTGTCTATTAAATTCTCCGAAGCTTCTGTTCAATTTTCGATGTTCAATTTCATCCAGCAACTTCTTTACGCAGTCGATAGGAGGACATAACTCGAAGACGAGACTGAACAGACGTGTTTTCATCCAATTTCGGAAAGAGGCGCGTAATTTATCTCACGCTTCGCCAAGTGTTATCCGGATAACGTCAGGATACTACATTATTCAAACGTGTTTCAATTGTCTGCTTCGTATCTTCCTCTGAAAGATGTCTCGATACTTGCCCCGTTTCTCCGCGAATCTCTGCCTGTACCAGGCGTAATTATCCTGTATCGCCGTTTATAAATAGAATCTTCGTAATTACGCGTAATCAACTTTCCTGGAGCTAATAACAATGGCTATAAAATCTGCAATTTATTCAGCAGATACGGTAAATTATAGTTTCCATGGGAAATGAGAGGTACTGAGCCGAAGCCGCAAATAAGTTCATCGTAGTAACGCTCTCTTCGATGAATGGACAGTGACTCTCATCGTCGTAAAACGTTTCGGACATTTCATTTCTGATAAAAAATATATTATTGTTCATCTGGCGTTACAATTACGTATGGTCTTTTATTTTCATTATATTATATTAATTAACCCAATTGCATCATTAAGCGGAATAATCCGCACTCGATATCTGTTGCTTGCCTATTTTATTTATCACACAACGATGTAAAAGAATAAATATTTATACTATAGCATCATATAGAATGATGTTTTAATATATGTATAATTTCTGGATCAAATATAAGTAAGAGTTCGTTTGTTACATTTAATTTCATTAAAAGTCTTGGAAGACTCCTTTCAGGGCGATGATGCAAATGGGTTAATACTAATTACAGTCATTATATTTACGTCTACAATTCACACAGGTAGTGATAGTATCGAATCAATGAAATATCTTCGTCATACTACATCACGCGTATTAAAAATCGATAATCGAACGAGAAATAATTCCACGATGGAACTTTTCCTTCCGTAATT
Source organism: Euglossa dilemma (assembly GCA_002201625.1). Classification (NCBI taxonomy): domain Eukaryota; kingdom Metazoa; phylum Arthropoda; class Insecta; order Hymenoptera; family Apidae; genus Euglossa; species Euglossa dilemma. The sequence goes on along the minus strand of NIJG01000017.1, from coordinate 646,579 downwards.
CCCTTATTTATCACGAAATTATCGGAATAAGATTTATTTCTTCTCCTCTCTCCGTGGTATGAAATATCACCGTGAATTTATCCCCATTTCCACTAACCCAGTTTCGCGCCACTTCGTTTCGAGGAAAGCTTCGCGAAGAAAAGTAATATCTCCGTTGGAAAAGTTGGGATATTAATTACCGTGTCGCGAAATTGGTATAGCACGTTCATTGTTCGCGACACGCACAATATGTTCATGCAGATACGTACGGTGTTCGACGGGTCGTTGTAATTTCATTGAAAGCACGTGCGCGGAACGATGTTTATAAACCGTGATTCACAGCGTATTTCACGCGTTACGTTCATACCCGGCGTTATTTTACGACAGTAATAGTCTACTAAGTGAACGCCGGAGCCGTTCGTTAAATCCAAGGCGAATATAAACCGGCGTTATAATGGCGGCAGTTTCTCCAACGCGAAAGACGCGGCGAACGGGGTCATTGGTGGCGGAATCATTAACAGCTGTCGCCAGTTTCGATCCTGGAAAATACCGATTCCTCCGTTTTTATACTTCATTAGGCCCCGGCCTAACTCGATACGGGGATCGTTAAAAATTCCCGACGTGTTTATTGCACCGTTAACGTAATTACGGGCCAATCTGCAGAAAAACGGCCCCGCCGCTGTAAAACTTGTCCTTTTCCTGACAATCGACGGACGAGATGTCATTCGCGACTCAGTTTCTTTGTGCACCGACAATTCGCAAATTGTCTTCGTGCTTTATCGAGAAAATTGCATTTCTATTCCATTTGCCATCTCTGCTAAAGTTTTCTCGAGAAAATTTGAGAAATTCGTGTCTTTATTTTATTATAAATCGGACGATTTTTTTTTACAGTGTATTTTTTTCGTGGATGTAAGGTTATATCAAAATCACTTTGAATTTGTATACCTCCAAAGTATAAATGAATTTTGATGAACCCTTTGAGGACGAGAAACATTGTGTATACTGTATGTATAATATACTTGTGTATATTGTGTATACTAAACGAATAAAAATAACAAATCGAGGGAAATTCTCCGAATTAAAAAATATGTACGACATTAATGACAATGGTAAAATTATTTTTCGCTATATTCCATGCAGCTTTCATTTTGAAAAATTAAAAAAAAACATCCGTGTATCTTATGACATTCGTCCCCAAAGGGTTAAAATATTTTCCGCGACCTGTCGATGTATCGCTAATTTTTCGAAAATTCGATAGTATAATATTAAATAGTGTTTTGAAAATATCTTGAGAATTAAAGTTAGTCATACTTTATGTACATAAAGAAGAATGATGACACGTTAAAGAATCTCGAAAATCAGAGTACGACAAGTACATGGATAAATCGACGATACAGCTGAACCTCTTCGAGACGTCGAATTTTTGAATAAAATAATCAAGGAGGTGAAGCATGAAATATAGCAGTTCTGACAGGATGAAATCATCGTTTGCGGCGTATCACGATGGAGGAAGATTAAAAGCGACGCGGACACAGACGGTCCATCCAGTCAGGCTGCAAAGTCAACCACGTTGACAGCTGATAAGTTTGTCGGATTGAAACTATTGGCGAATGATTACTCGTGGACATCGCGGAATCAGGTTCAGCAATGCGATCATTTCGCGCAATGAAATGCGAGGGACGAGCATGCGGTTTCATAGGGCTTTGATAACATTGCAGGTTGGATCAATGTAAATTCGCGACATTCGACAGTTGTCGACAAGATGCTCGATATCGGATTATGCCGATAAAGCTGGACGAAAGTTTTATCACGAGCCGCGATAAGTATGGATAGATTAGGCAATCGAAAGAAAAATTGGAATTTATAGCTTTGGTTAGAGACGTTATCGTATGGGACAGGGTATCGGTCATTTTCATTCTCTATCTGCGGACACGGACACTAGTCGATAACCCCGGATCTTTGATCCTTTTGCATGTATTTTGTAGTTTAGCATCATCACCGATGGATCGATAAGTCTCGTGACGATAAATCATATTATTCTTCGGGTTACCAATTTTTCCTCGATTTTCAAACCGCTACTTTCCGTGTTTGACCTCATAAAGATAATTATTATTATTATTATTATTATTATTATTATTATTATTATTATTATTATTATTATTATTATTATTATTATTATTATTATTATTATTATTATTATTATTAATTTCAATTAATTCTTGCACTCGACAAATTTTTGGCCGAGAGAAAGAAACACGTAATTTATTCGATAATATTTTTGGCAATAACGTAAGAAAAAGCTTCGTCTAATATTCTGTGTTTTGCTACCTCATTTTGAACCGAAGATCGTCGTAGGGAATAGTCGATATATTATGCGTAAAAAGACTTTAGAGTTTCGCTGCGAATGTTGACCGAGAACCGGCTCTCGACTGCAAAGGGTCCGATAATGATAATTAATTTACTCCCCGACACGGAGATTAAAATCGTACAAATGGGGCACGCGGGATTTGTCGGTGAATTGCGTAATATTTTACGTAAAGAACGGTAATTCGGTATTTCGAGCACGGTTACATTCGACTGGAAGAGCGGAGACTTCGTTTCGCTTGAGATCGCGTTCTGCTAGCTCGAATGGGAAATTAACTCGCAATGCTTCGCGGCTACAGCGAGCGGTGCAATTCGTTCGGTGCAATTTATGGGCTGACAGTAACAAGGGGCGACTTGTTCGGCTGACTGTCGCATGATTCTTCGATGGTAATTGGTTGACAGAGGCGTAAATTTTGATAAGCCTTAAGTCGACTTCGGCTTCCTTGGATCTCCGCTTCGATCCCGTGTAATTGTAACTATGAAGCTACCCGAGTAATGTTGACGTTCATGCTAATTTATCGTAGTCGAGCGAAAATATTTCCCGCGCAACAAAGCTGACATTCAGCCGTTCGTTTCGCGTGTATAGACTTAAGTACACCGCATTGATGAATGCGACTGCTAATAGCCTCTGTTTCAAAAGCGTGTGACGCTTGCAAAAAAATTCGTTCTCATTCGTCACTATATAACGATACTTTCTTCAAATTCTACTTCTCCTAATATATTTATCTCTTTACGATCCATTAAAAACTCTGGGAAATTAAATTTTAAATTAGAAACAGATCTTCGTGAATTTTTTTATAATACACGACTGATTATTAGCTTTTTACAGTAACCGTGTCAATAGAGCAGAAAAAACGAGTTAAAACGTGGCAAATATTCGCAACGCAACTCGTTAACTCATAAAAATCGATTCGATGAATAATTCGCGAGACACCTGCCCGGGAACGCATTTAATATCCATAAAGCTGAAACGAAGCTACGCGAACGGGATGATCGGATCGGCTGTCAGTGTCGGAAATGCTGGCAAGCTGACTGACACTTGCCACGGAAATGTTTCAATTTCAGCTAACCAAACGGCTAGTATTGCAAATTTCCCTCGTAATCGCGTAATTTATCTCGTCCAGGACACGATGCCGCGCAGCTTGCCTCGAAATACCGGCGAATCCGCTTTTTCCAGCTGGGTCTTCGTCGCGCGGTTCATTCGGGATCTCCTGTTAAAATCGCGTAAAGTCGCACGGCGGAATTTACGGCACCGGCGCGGAGTAAACTCGCGGTTAAACCAATTCACGGATTTCTCCGCGTAAAAGCCGCGGTAATGCGGTGGCTTCTCTCCTCATCGCGGCGGAAAGATAGCCGGAATTAACGATTTCCAAGCAGGGAAGAGGTAAATATCGGTGCAGAGCGAAAGAATCTGCCGGGGACCCTCGGATAAATTACTGTCTCAGCAATAACGCTGGGCATCGCTTTAGCGATGGGTAATGGTGAGTTACGCGTCGTTTATGTCCCCGTAAAGCTTCGTAGAACGCACAGAGGCATTTGTCGCGTCGCGATGCCGGCATGTGGCGGCTCGTTTCATTTGCCGCCGATAAAACCGCCCTTAGGCTCGCTAAAGCATTATCGTGATCATCGTTTTCAGTAATTTACGACGGTTTTACGCCGCGTCTAATGCCAGCGCAAAAACGCGCTATCGTGCTCGCCGCCGCGTAAACGTTTCACGGTTAGGCTCGGCCGATAGCCATGGAACGCGAGATCGATTCGCTTGCTCCCGTTTGCGGATTTTCGCGGACGATGCAAGCGGAGATACGAGGCTTTCCGAGGATCCCCGGGCTTCCTCTGGAGGATAGAGAAAATAGATTAACTCTATCGGGAATCGGCGATAGGTATCTAACAGCGCGAGAGTATGAATTATTCGTCGATCGTATTTCAAATTGATTAATGTCGTTGATTAACTGCTATTACGAGACTGAGAAACGGACGCTCAAAAATGACGCGGGAATAATTGCTCGAGAATTTAAATTCTATCTAATCGCTTCCGACAAACTTATTTTATTGGGCCGTTCGGAAAGAGCAGATGTAGAAATTTATTATGGATATGTGAAATTCATCTAGTTGTAATTACTATATTGCAAATTGGATACACATACGCTTTTTCCAAGTCGGATAAAATTCCCATGATTATTTTGTCAAATGAAAAAGAAAAAATTAAAAAATTCCAAACATTAAAAGGTGTCATAGACATTTTAATCAATGGATCACGAGTAGAATTCAAACCTATCCGATCAATCTACTCCATCGAGACAAAATTTTTTCCAAAATTAATTTTCCCATCCATTAAGTCCGATAAAATTCTCACGATTATCTCATTCAAGAAAACAGAGAAAATTGCGAAATTTCAGACATCGGCGTCTCAATCAGTAGATCACGAGAAGAATACAGTCCCAATCGATCGATTTACTCCGTCGAGACAAAATTATTTCCAAAATTGATTTTCCCTTCTATTCAATCCAATAAAATTCTCACGATCATCTGAACCAAAGAAAAAGAAGAAATTACGAAATTTCAGACATCAATGGACGTAATCTTAATCAATGGATCGCGAGAAGAATCCACAAGTGATACAAAATTTTCTCCGAAATACCCTTCTCTTTGCAATCGCCTCGTCCAAGAGTAAACAGACAAAAGAGGAGGGAATAAAATTAGGAAGATTTCCTAAACGGATACAGATAATACGTTGCATCGACGGTGGTTCGAATGGCATTCCGGAACATCGGGTCTCGGAGGGCTGGTTGGCCGGTCTCGAAGACAAATCTCGTTTCATCACGCAGTCGGAGGACGAGACAGCTGTCGTTCCCGGGCGAATTTTATGCTGGCATAAACGAACCGCATTGGCGTGGGCGTTGGTTTCATCGGGAAAGGAATGAAGGTAACGGATGCCCGTCGACGACACTGCGTACGCGAGCGGATCGACCGGCGATGATTTACGACACGCGTGAATTTCGCCTCGCGTGCCTCCACGTACCCGCGTTCTCGCATCTTCGTACCGGATCGGCCGCCATTTCGGTCCCTCGCATACCGACCGCAGACAGAGATATGCAGATTTATCTCGGCGTCGATGTTTTAACCGTGCACCGGCCACGGAATAGACCTATCATCTCATGGCTCCTCTCGCGGTGTCACGCGAGCCGAAGAAGATCGGCTCTTTTACTCGACTCGCTTGTAATTTAGAACGCTCGGTTCGCGAATTATGCCCGGCTTAATTGCGCGACGCGTAAACGACCGAGTAAATATATACGGCGGAAGACGGGGAAAAAAGGTTTTCGCGCGTTTATTACGGAATAGGAGGAAGAGGAAGACGTCGAAGAGCAGTTTGTTGGTTTAAATAGTTAGGTTCGGGTGGAATTATAATTTCTCGGCGGAGAACAGGCTTACGAATACTGGTTCTGCGAGGAACCTCGCCACCCGTGTTTCTTATGGCTGAAAACAAACCGCGTGGAATATTTTCATGTATCTGTCCGAATAAATGTGCAATAGGTCGTTTGGATAATTGTACGCGTAGGATTTTAATAGTTATTTTTAATTGGAAGCATTATACCCATACTTTCGTAAAGTCTCCGTTATAATATATATATATCGAGATGAAGATGTCTCGTTAATCGGGAAATTTAGACGAAAATACAAAAATTTAACGGGACACGCGTGTTTTCGTTTTTAATTGAGCTCGTACTTCTCGCTTCGTTTCCTCTTTTTCCATCGGACGCTTTGTACACGAAGGAAAAATAAATAAAGTCGAAACGATTGGAGGAAGGAAAAAAAAAAACAACGGCCTCGTTATCGTTTAAGCGAATGACGCGAACGATGTTGCGAGATAATCGGCGAAAACGGGGGAACTAAAAAGCAGAGAAATATGCAAATGTTAGAGCCCGGCGTACAGTGGCAAATATCGGGAGCGTATGAATTAATAACGGGGATTTCGTCGATTGATTAATTATTTCCAGTTTGATGCTCGTTCCCGGTGCAAATTGTTTTCGCCGAGCGCGGTGATAAATTCCCAGCGATTAAAGAACGTTTATACGCAGCGGTATTTAACGCGATCGGTGTTCATTACATTTTAACGAAGTTACTTTCGAAATTAATTAAGGAGCTTTGCAGAAGATTTCCGCGGAGCTTAGAGAAGCCCGTGAATTATTATCTCGAAATACGTGCAACGCGAAATAACGGGCCAACGCTGTTGCCGGCGCGCGGAAAAATACGCGAATTAACGACCGGCCATATAATTATCCGAATAATCTGCAAATCGTACGAATAATTACGGGAACAATAATTGTGGGCGAGACCGGGCCGCTGTGAAATTCAAATGAAATCAATGGGACAAATTTAATTCACGGATCCTCGAGTAATTAAACGGTTGACAAACGCCGGTCACGATTCATCTCGACAGATATTTCAATTTCCTTTTCGCGTCTTTTATCGATCACGTTAAATACGAATCTTCGTTTCCATCTTTCTTCCCTTCGACGAGTTATTTATTCTTCTCCAATGCTGAAATCTTATTCGTCGCACGAGTTACGCTGAAACGACTTCCTCTCGCGATTACATTTTAATTCCTGGAGAAATCGATGTAGGATTTATGTTATGCTAAATTCGAAGGATTGAAACGTGGACGTTAAAATTTTATTATAGCTTTTCGATTGTTTAGAGAATAAAGTATTATAAGGTGTAGGTAGTAGGAATTTTTTCGTACGTTAAATTTCTACTACGAATAAGTTCGTCTTCGGTTTCGTTTTCGCTTACCATTTTGGCTTCGAGCACCTTTCCGTTTATGCGAACTCTTACGAGTCCCGTGACGGTAAAGTGAGTCATGACCGTGAATCATCGCTATGGCTCCGTGTTCATCGCGACCCTCGCTTGACCGCGAAATATGAGCAGCGGGGCTTTTTGCTAGACCCGAGCAACGAGAACGAGAACTAGAGAGTTGATGTTCTAAGTTAGGCGATTTCGAAATTGAAATTCCAAATTTCAAAATATATTAAGACGCGATAAAATTATATTTCACTCTTACATTTCACTTTAGCTTGAATACTTTATCGTAAAATGCACGCGTTTTGTTTCAATCTATTATAAGATAGATTCTATATCAAATTCATCGCGTACGTTTGCTGTCAAAAGACTCTAACTAATCTAACACAAAGCGAAAATCTTTTCTCTCGTATTTCTCTATTTATAAAATATAACGTGATTATTTTCGCGATCGGGAAGAATCGCAATTCTCCCGTATCGGGCCCAAAACACGAGTCGAGTCACTGTCAAAAGACTCTAACTAATCTAACAGAAAACAAAAATCTTTTCTCCCGTATCTCTCCATTTATTAAATATAAAGTGCATAATTTTCGCGATCGGAAAGAATCGTAATTCTCCAGTGTCGGGCCCAAAACACGAGTCGAGTCACTGTCCTCTGGGATCACGCATCGGTTCGTTGGGACGTCGTCGGGCCGATGATGCTTTCGGTGTCAATGCGAGGGTCTGTCGGGCCTGGTCGTCCTGTGTACCTGTTCGCGTACCATGGTATGGGTCCTGTAGCCTGACGCTCATGACGTGCCTACGGTCAGACCTCATGGGATGATTCCTTAATTGGTTTCTCCCCCATGCGGCAGGGGCATGGTGCGTTGGTCCGGCTACTAGGCCTCGCTGGTCCCTCAAGTTGCCCCTGGGAATATTGTTCGTCGGCTACCTTCGTTCTCGAGGCAGCCGTGCCCAGGTTGACAGTGTCTCGACCGTTGTCGAGGACGTATCAATTTTTATTCCTTCGAGTTTCCTAGGCTTATCTCGAATCCCAATTTATATGGGAATTTAATTAAAATTTAGTACACCGAACCGAATTTCCTTTTCATTCGCTATTAACATGAGTATCTGTGGTATAGAAGGTCGATAATAAAGAGTTTATTGTAAGGCCCAGAGTCTCTATTGCGTAGTCACTTAATTGTTACCGTTTTCTAAAGAATAATTTTTAATAAATGATACCAAACAAATAGATCTAAATTTAAGATAATTCTTGTCTACCGTAAATTTTCAAGTACCTCTCGAACTTTGTCTATTTTCCAAAATTCCTTTTGCACGTAAGGCCCTGGGTCATATGCATAGTCACCTAATCGAAAATATCAAGCAAATATCGCTAAATTTAAGATACTTCCTATCGACCGTAAATTTTGAAACTTCTTCTCGAACTTTATCAATTTTCTAAAATTCTTCAGCAAAATAGAATTTTTTTTTTCAGTCTTCGACAGTTTTACGTTAGAATTTACGTTCGATTGGCACTTGGTGTTTGAAATACGCGTAGCTACGGCACTGTCGAGGCTAGAGAATCGAGCGATTCCAAATGTTCCCCAGGATGTCGAGCCTGAGATCGGCTAATGACCGATCCGTGGTCCCCGGCCACCGTGGCCGATCACAGGTGAAATATCGTCGCCAATAAAGGTCTCCGTTATTATTTATGGCGGTCGGGCGAATCCGCGGGACACAAGCTGCGCGACACCGCGGCTAATGTCGGTTCTCTGTGTCGCGCGACAGAATTAAAATGGCCGCGTGCGGCGTGCACAATCGCTTCTCTCTGTGCAGCTGATCCGCCACGGCCATTGAATCCAGTTTACATTAGCGCGTCGCGATCGCCGCCGAGCACGTATACCGATGCAAATTGCCGACCCCCGCGGCCCCCCTTCTCGCTCAGGTATTTCTTCGCTGTCCCCCTATCACGGGATAGCGATCGGTTCGTCCGTGAAAATCCAACGGTCCGATCGCACGAAATTTCCTTCCGATCGCGATTCCGTAAACGTGCGATAATCGCGGATAATATAATTCGCGTTCCACGAAACTTAAGAAGTTAAAAATCCATTTCGAATCTTTCATTTCGAATGGCCAAATGAAGGATCGCGACGGAGATTCGCGACATTTCGCTCATAGGCCGTTTTACGCGCGTTATTCGGATTAAATGTAAGAATCGAAGTAATTCGTTTCCAGACGTAGATATTTACTTTTTCAAACAAAATTCGAGCGTTTGTCCACGTTCGTTAGAACGGATGGAAATTTCGGAAACGTTATTACGATTATATAATAGCAATTCTTATGTGAACTCGAGGAAATTGCTGGATTTAACCGAAGGTTCATATTTGCTCTTTGTATGTACAGATCTAGCTGGGATAGATTCTTCATTTCGACGCGATAGACACGTTGTTAATCTTCTATTCTAAAATTGAACTCTGTCAAATAGAAATAGAATTCCGGGACGATTGTATTCGAAATTAATTAGCAAACCATCTACTATCTATTGCAAATTTTTCTAGACCATCCAGGCTATCTCGTGAAATTTATCTTCTTTTCTATTTCAAATAGATAAAAAAAGAAAAATTGATACATATTAATATTTTCGATCCTTTTTCTCGCGTCACGCAGCATTCGCGAGGACATTTATCGGTCGTAGCGGAATCTACCAAACGAAATCAAATGTCTGGACGGGACAAATTTCGATTAATTCGGGCAGCTCGTTGGCTCGAAGCAAACTGCCGGGTAATCGATATCTAAAAATGGCTGGATCTTGATCGCGGTGAAAAACGAGGGGACGTAACGTCGATACGACTTGTCGAACATTTCGTCGAAATTCGAATTAAATCGTGCTCGTTTACACGGTATTTCGTCGCGGAGATAGCACGCCCGACGGAACATTTGTTCACGACCGCTTCATTTTCCCTGCTTTTGAAATAAAGTGATTTATCGGCGGCCGCTGCGGTTCCCTCGATATTTATTGGTCGCGTGTACCCATTATTATTGGCGGCGCGGAGAGCGCGTGAGCCCCGCCAAATTTGTTTAATGCCACGGACACGATGTTAGCTTCGACTCGATGAACACTCCGGACCTTCGCCATTTTAATAACTTATCGCAAAATCACTTTACTACGAAATACATTAATCTGTAATATACAGGTAACTCGAGCGTGTAACGAAAAATGATTATCTATCATTAATACGACACTAAAATAATTATAAATTTCATATAAATACGTGTCTCATAGATTCATTTACGATATATTGCCTATAATATGACGTTCTGTTATATTCACACGAATGAAATTAAAACGCGAACTTTGTTACCCTGGTAACGTAACAGAAAATCTATTTTTAATTCCTTTTCGCTGCGGCGAACTTCTCCAAAAAATGTGATTATAAATTTATGATATATAGCTTAAGTTCGAAGGTATATTATATAAAAAAAAGTTAAAATATTTTCTCATATGGTTTTCCAATCCTACTTGTCTTTTTTGATATAGAAAACATATTTCCGATAAAACACAAAAAATCAAATAGTCTTTTGACTTTTTTATAAAGATTGTTACACCCACAGTGGTCAAAGGGTTACATCGTAAGTCGAAGAAATTTGAGAAACGAGATATCTCGTCTCGAGTACACAATGCGTTAACACGATAAAAGATTCTATTCGCAAATTTCAAATAATTTCAAGAGCGTATCAGGAGAAGAAAGTTGACGCTTGACGCTCGACGCGATAAACTAAATATCTGTTTTCGTGGATAAACATACGAGAAATGTCGGTAAACGTAGCGGTAAGCACGAAGCGAAGGAAGATTCGGTGGAAAAGGTGGAACCGAACGGTAAAACCGAAACTCGGAGACGAGACAAGCGTCAAACAACGAATTCCTCAGTGTTACTTAGCGCAAATGAATACGTATAGCATTACGGCGAAAGAATAACACCAGGCTTCGACTGTAAGAAGACTGACTTTATTCGGGTTTGGATTCGGATATATATAAGAAGAGGGTACACGATAGGGAAGAAAGGAGTATGTTTTTGGGGGATGATGGTTGACTAAGGATCGATTATCACTGGACTTTGTGGATAATGACGTAGTGGGTGAATAAATCTGTCTTTCTTTCGTGGCTGGAGTTAGTTGACTTAGGGTTGACTCCTGAGTCACTGATACAACTCGAATCAGGGTGACGAAGTCTCCTCTACGGACATCTAAGAGAGCAGGAGGAGGAGTAGAGCTATCCGGGTAAGCCTAAGAGGAACGGGCCTCGTTACGGTTTCCGTGGTCGGCATCCCGACGACTCGTTTCACACGACACCGAACGCGTGCATCCACACGGCCTCGGAACGAGATGTTCCTCGTGTCGTGGGATCGTTTCAGGGGTCAAGCGGCCGGTTCCATCGGTGGTGCCATCGGCTCTCTGTGGAAGCCAACCGGTCGCAAATTGCGCCTCGAAAATGTACGATCGTGGCCGGTGCGTATACCCGTTCAGGAACCGAAGCCACGTATAGTCGCGACAACAAATAAGGAATGAAAAATACAGCCCTTGGCGCCCGTACAATGGCGATATTTATAAACGCGCGGTGAATCCTTCCATCCTCGATAACCCATCTTTCTCGCTCGCCAGCCTCTCCTTTCTCTCGCCTCTCTCTCTCCTTCTCACCCTCTTCGCTTCGTCTTCTCTTCCTCGACTTCGACCCTTTTTATTTTCATTTCATTTTCGGTTTCTTCCCTTTTCTTCTCCCTCCCTGCGCCGCGGCCGCCGCTTCGATCGTCTCTGACAAATTCCCAGACGGGAGGCACACGCCTAAAGGATCGACTTCATAAATTCTCGGCCGCGGTAAACCACCGAACGGACCTCCTTCGTGGATTTATTCGAGCCGCGCTGCAGGATCTTCGGGGACGGAGGTCGCCAGAATTTTTCCAACCGCGCCGAGGACGACGCGCTCTCTACCCGGCGTCGCTCGCAGCCGGGATGCCACTCGCCGCGACACGCTGCCTTTTTACGACCTGTAAAATCGAAGGAACAGCCGAGAGACGGTGACCGGCATCTTTCCACGCGTCTTTCATATTCGGAGTATTCGAGGCCTGGTCTCTCGGGGGTCAGCCAGATGACGCGAGGGATAAGAGGGGACCGAGATCGGCTGATTAATCGGCCTCGCGATTGGTGGTGTCTCCCGGGTTCTTCAAAATCGAGAAATGCCCGCCATGATTCCTCGAGAAATTCTTCGTTTAAATTTCCCGGTTAAATCGATGACTTCAAACCCGATTAATTACAAGAACCGATCCCGAGAAGACGAATATTCGAAAACCTGAAAATCGCAAGATTCCTTGCGTTGGGGATATTCAATTTGGTAAAAATTGATATTCTTATTTCAAAACGCTTATTTATCTCGGAAGAAAAAATATTTTTATACGTTTACAGGTAAATTCTGTCGATTTTAATTTTCAGAACACTGTCGACTGTTTGAAATTTAGCCGAGAATCGAGTCTGATAAAATTTCTTCGATTAAATCGACGAATCACCACGATTAATCGAAAACCCGAAAATCGCAAGATTTTTTGCGTTGCGAATATCCGATTCGGTAAAAATTGATATTTTTACTTCAAAACCTTTCTCTGTATTCGAAGAAAATATATTTTTACGCGTTCACTGCGAAATTCCGTTGGTTTTAATTTTTAGAACACTGTCGACTGGCTAAAATTTAGCCGAGAGTCGAGTCTGATAAAATTTCTACTAAAACTGCGAGATATTTTAGCGAAAAATTTTTAACCGCGATACGGAGTTTGTCCGGTTAAAGCTGGAACGAGAAATCGGAGGGATTTTAAAGGATGGGCTTGCGGAACAAACGAAAACGACGCGCCAGCTGCAGTTTTCGAAGACCACCTGAAAGCCCTGCGGTGTAACTTAACCGAGTGCACCATGGTTGCCGGAAGCCCTCCAAACGAAAGTTCGTGCGAGAATATCTTTATGGTTTCCGATGATCAGCCACGGAATCGATTTTTCCCGTTTCGATGGGATCCTCGGTTCTCCAGCTTCGTGGCAAGATAACGAACGCAGAAGTGAATTAAGGGTGTCGGTTTATCGGGCCGGGTAAAACGCTTCGAAAATATTTGCAGTCTGCCAGATCGAACGGGTAAAAATATTTTTATCCTCCCGGTTTTCTGGAATGCGAAATATCCACGGTGACCGATATTCGAATTTTTTTAACATCCGATATGCTTTCGCATTTTTCAATTAGCGAATCGCGCAGCCTTCGTCGAGATTCCCATTTTCTCATTTCCGATAAATGCATCTGATTTGCAGGTTGAAAATTAGCAATTATAACCTCGGCAATTTCAAAGCGAAACTTTCCGGCGAAATATTTCGAAATTAACCGTCGGGTAGCTAATAGACGTACTTTTGCAAACGTTTTTTCATTCGATTAACTCCGCTAATTTCGGTTAGCGCCGAGTTTCGCAAGCCCGTTTCAATAGCAACCGTTTCCCACGCAGTTTTCCGGAATTGCGAAACTTCTCGCGTATCAAATTTTTATACGTTCGAAGCGGTACACGAACGAAGAAGCATACCAGAACACGCGACCTTCTTTAGAATTTCTGTACACAAAATTACGTTGAAAATTTTTAATTACACGAATCAAAACCTTCGAATCTCTGTACCCTGTAATAACAAAATACACTAAATAATAACCAAAATTTTAACTACCTTCGTCTCCGAAACCTCCAAAAGAAATGGCAGCGAATCTCGAGTACACCCTAATGACAAAATACACTAAATAACAACGAGAATTTTAATTACCCTTGTCCCGGAAACCACTCGAAGAAATAGCAACGAATCCCAAGAGAATTCGCGATCCAGCGAAACCGAAAGAGCAAGCAACATCTTGGGCCGAAAATTTCGAAGCCACGCACCAAGGAAAAAGACACGCGGTATAACAGACATTTGCGAGGAAATAATAATAATTCGAGGTATCCTAGTCGGTAGAATCGGTGGGAAAAATGGCACCGCGCGGTAATCCGAGGCCTGAGGAGCGACGAGTATCGGAAGATCTAGCGATCGATCCAGCTCTCTCTTTCTCTCTCTCTCTCTCTTTCTCTGTCCGTGAGCTCTCATCGATATTCCACGGCCATTGGAACGGCGAGGCGGAGGTCGGAACAAATTTCTACGGCGGAAGAGCCGGCGGCCGTTGGACGGATGCGAGAGTATCATTTACATGAGCCGTAAGTACGGTTGTAACGCGTGTTCGACGCGGAAAGCGGCGGATCGCGCGGAACCGAGCGGAATAGCTCTTTCATCGGGGATCCATAGCGGAGGGAAACCCGTTCGACGTGGGACATAGGGAAATAGGGATCCTGAAAGCTGGTAAATATTGACGTTAAACCGAGCGGTAATAGAAGGTCTCGAAAAGAAAATCTCGTTCCACCGCGTTACGGGAGAAAGCGGAGGGAAAATTGAGAAGCGAGGACGCGGCAAGATGGAGGATGGAATTTATTTGTTTAAACGGGACATCGGCTGCGACGTTTATGACGACCACGCGAGCTTTGATGTTGCCAGTGCGGTTATTTCTACTGGATTTTTCGCAAATTGCTCCGGGTGGGAGATTATTCGCTTGCCTGGAAAGAATTCTACGTTCTTGTAAGATTTCCGCTTATTTTTACTTTATTACTCTGGTTTAGGATTTTTCTGGATCAATCGCTTGATTTGATCACGTTGATGTGGATTACGGTTAAAGTATCGTAATTTGGTTTATCTAGATGAGACAGTGACAGGATAAATTTGAATTAAATCTGCATTTTTATAGTTAATTAACAAAGATTTGACGAAACTTTCTGCAAGAGCGCAGGATCTCCGGTACGCGTGGTTGTTTGAATTGGATTTTTTAGAAATTTTCAAAGCTGAGGTGGAAGATAATTGGCTTGCTTGTAAAAAATTCTACGTCCTTGTAAGATTTCCGCTTATTATTACTTTATTACCTTGGTTTGGGATTTTTCTCGAAAAGTGTTTGATTAATCGCTTAATTTGATCGCGTTTGTGTGAATTAGGTTAAAATATCGTGAGTTTTGTTTATCTAAACGAGATAGCGGATAAATTTAAATAAAGTCTACATTCTTATACTTAATTAACAAAGATTTGACGAAATTTTCTGCAAGAACGCAGATAGTTTGAACTGGATTTTTCAGAAATTCTCGAAGCTCGAGGCGAAAGATGATTGGCTTGCTTGGAAAGAACTCTTCGTCTTTGTAGAATATCTTATTTTTATTATATTATCGTGGCTTTGTATTTTTCAAAAAAGATATCGCATTGGCATAGATTACTGTTNTTCGTCTTTGTAGAATATCTTATTTTTATTATATTATCGTGGCTTTGTATTTTTCAAAAAAGATATCGCATTGGCATAGATTACTGTTAAATTATGGTGAATTTTTCCAACAAGCAAAGAAATTTGTGGTTCGTTATATTTCGCAGGAAATTTTCTGTAGAAATTGCGGTTCGATTTTATAAGACCAATTTCACTTCTCATTCTACGAAATCCATTCCGGTAATCTGATCGTGCCACGATGCAAGGGTAGTTTAAAAAGCAGTTCGAATTTTAGAAAAACGCGCAATTTACATGGAGATGAATTCGCGATCGAGTAAAGTTGCTGCTCACGGGTGTCCCGGGCGTGCAAGCGCTTCACGAGCGACTGCCACCGTAAACTCCGAACCGTATAAGCTAAGTACAAGCGCAGCCACGATTTTGTGCCCCCTTCTGCTACGATAAATTATGGAGAGGCCTGAGAGGCGCGAAGAATCACCGCGAACAACGACCAAGCCGAGCTTACAGACGCTTTCGCTCGATTCCTCGACGCGGACGCTCACTGAATTTCGCTTACACCGATATAATCGATATACCGTCGACTTGAAGTCCTTCGATCGTTTACCGATCCTCGGAGACAAAGGATTACCCAGAAAGAGAAAAATCATCTCCAACTATCGCGCAATCATCCTGCTTTCAAGCAAAAATTCTCCTACAAATCAGGTCGATACATGCTGATTCGCGTTTATAGGATACGCGAAAGTGGATTAGCTCTACTTCGATCAACGTTTAATTTGCTATATTCGAAATAAATTCGTACCCCCAGTTGCGTGCAATTAACCGGTCTGATAAATCAATGTAAATAAAAGTACACGAATGTTCAATATCAATTCTTTAAATCACAGATTTCCCGCTAGTGCGTTGCTTAACACTAAACATACCGGTTTTTTGCATATAATATAATTACCAGTAGGTAAAGGATTTCTCGCTATAAAATATAAGCTAGGAGAAAAATGAAAAGCGAGAAATCGAATAATCAGATGATATAAGAATTTACAAAAAGTCAAGTGAGCGAAAGAATATTAAAATAAATTTTGAAAGGGGTCA
>NIJG01000017.1:601903-621307 GCA_002201625.1 Euglossa dilemma | reverse complement strand
TAATATTTTTAATTCTCAAACGAACATTGTCGCCTCGCGTTTCAGCATTTATTTTCAGAATATATGGATACAATTAAAACGTAAGTTAATTTGTTTTTATTATTTAGACGCTCAGAGTTTGGAATAAAAGTTTCATTAAATTATTTTCACCTAATCTACGTATCAAAGAAATCGTCTGATTTAAGATACGATCTAATTCTGATACACATGCTCCGATCCAGCCTCCATTATTTTCAATTACACTCGTCGCTTATTCTTTCGTTCCTTATTTTCCCTGATCTGCCTTTATCGTTATCCTAGATTCGCGGTACCAAAGGCGAACCCTTTTATATTCATAATCGCAACGTATGCATGACAAATAGTAGCATTCGTCGAGCTACTTTTCCACGAAGGTAGAAAGCGTTGCCACGAAACCCCTAGAGTTGTCGCGTGGTAATATCTCAAACGCGCGTAACAAAACAAATTCGTCTCTGGACTCGTTCTCGTTATCAACGTTTCATCCCTCGAAGCGAAGTGAGCTCTGCGATCTCTTATGAAATTTAATTCCGCGTAATTCAATTGGCCCAAAGAAGATTAGCCCCTTTCCGCGCGACGATTCCACGAATTTTCTTTTTAATTCGAAGGGACGTGGGAAATGGGAGAGGAAGGGATAAAGGGCGGATCTCGGCGGAGATACGAATCTTCAATTATCGCAAATGACGATACGCGGATTAAACGTCCCACGGGAAAGGAATACGCGAAATAATTCCACCCCCTGGCCGCCCGATCCGCCGAGCAAAGAGTTTAAAGTTTATTTGCGTAGCCGTGACACCAGCACGCTGCCGGCACTGAACAGCCTGCACTGGAATAAGAGACTCCACTTAAGCGACAGATTTATGCGAACAGATATTCGCGCTTCTCACAAAAGAACCAGTTTTTTACCCCGGCTCTTCGCGCGACGCGACGCGACGCTTCTACGTGAGTTACGACCCCGCCGCCACCCTTGTTTTAGTTTATAATTCCGCGTTTCCCTGCCGAGGGCTAGGCCAACTGTGGCTACCCTCCGATGTAATCGTAATCCCGTGACCTGAAAGCCCAGACTTCCCCCTGTTTCAATTTTGGTCGCCGTAAACAACCGTGTTACATTCGCGTCGTAGTTTCACTTTTTGCGAACCGAGTGTCTGTTTAATAAAAATAAGGGTCTCTTTCGAATAGAAGCTCTTCGTTTTCTTAAATATTCTCGATTGGAGATGTAAATTGACGTTACGATTCTTCTAACCCCGATTTTTGACTCTACTAGATTCGTTTTTTAGGAATGAGTAAAAAGCCCTAATTTTCTAGTGCAGAATTGAAACGTAGCATTTGTCTTAATAAAAATAGGGGTGTCTTTCGATTCGAAGATCTTCGTTTTTTAAAATATTCTCGATTAGAGATGTAAATTGACGATCCGATTCTTCTAACCCCGATTTTTAACTCGACTAGATTCGTTCTTTAGGAAAGAGTAAAGAGCCCTAATTTTCTAGTGCAAAATGGAAACGTAGCAATTGTCTTAATAAAAACAGGGGTGTCTGTCGAATCGAAGCTCTTCGTATTTTAAAATGTCTCCGATTGGAGATGTAAATTGACGTTCCGATTCTTCCAACCCCGATTCATGACTCGAATAAACTCGTCTTTTAGGAAAGAATAAAAGGCTCTAATTTTCTAGTGCAGAAAGGAAACGTAGCATTTCTCGTGATCGAAATCTAAAGCACCGATCTACTTTCTGTAATACTCGTCGATAGGGTGGAATAAAGGGATGAAAAACAGGCCTGTACGGAAATAAAACCTGACGCATGGAGGATTTTTATTCCACCTTCTCTGCGGAACACGTGTAAGTACGTCGATCGTAGCGAATGGCAAAAACTGGAATCGCGATTCTTCCGGGGTTCCGCGCGAAACGGCCTGAAATATTCGACGTCGATCGATCATATTTCTCGCTTCGATTCCGACCTGCGCGAGCTCGATGAAAAAGGAGGACATTAACCAATCTGAGAAGGCAAAAAAGAAAATCCAATTACATCGTCGTATCGTTTTCAATCTTCATCGAACTCGAGCGACAGCTTGCCCTCTCCGTTACACACGAGCTCGAAAAGGACGTTCCGAAGGGGAAGAAATAAAATTCGATCGATACGTTCCGGTCTCTTCCACCCCTTGCCCTTATGTTTCGCAATTATGTTCGCTTGAATCTTCGTTTGATTCAACGAGTGCTGCGAAAGGAAAACTAGCCGATTGATGTTTATATTCGCGATATGAAATCAACCCTTTGCAACATTATTCGAGAATTTCTTACTTCCAACTTAAAATGATCACACATGCAAATTAAAAAAAAATCCTATCTCCAATCGAAGGGGTGTCATTCTACACTTCATAAAATTATATGCAAAAAGCTTAGGAACACACTTCAAAGAAACTAAACATAAATAGTCAAAATAAAAATCAACCCTTTGCAACATTTTACGAGAATTTCTTACCTCCAACTTAAAATGATCACACATACAAATTAAAAAAAAATCCTATCTCCAATCGAAGAGGTGTCATCCTACACTTCATAAAATTATATGCAAAAGACTTAGGAACACACTAGAAAGAAACTAAACATAAATAGCCATAGAATGCGAATCACTTCTCGAGTGTAAAGGGTTAAAAATTTCTAACAGGATATAAATATACACATTTTTTAACACAACTCTGGAAGCAGTGAAAATGCATAACGTTCCACATTCGAAGATAAAATATACTTCGCACCCAAACTGAAGAGTAAATCAGAATTTTCCACCTCATAATTCGAGTCCTGGCAGGCTTACTCTTCCCAATCAAACTTCTTTCCCGTGTCGCAGCAAAATACCCCTGGATACGCGATGATCGCATGTCGGACCAACTCGAGCGATCGCAGTAACTCAAGAAGCTCCGTAAATACCACCCCGTTTCTTTTATCACCTCGGTCCAGCCCCGTCGCCGAAAACACACAAGCCCCGGTGCTCCATAAAAATCCCGCCGCGTTTCACGGTAACGAATGTTTCGACGAGACGGAGAAGAAGGCTGCCGAAAGAAACGAGAGGAAGAGAGAAAGAAACGAAAGAAGAGAAAGAAAAAAAAGAAAGAGTAAAGAAGAAACGAAGGCAAGGGAGAAAAAGAATCGGAATGGCCAATAAGGAGCGGAGTAACACGAAAGCTTCGAGCGCACCTGTAGAACGTATCCCGTGGCTGTAACGAGGAGAAGGAACGGGACGTTTGGCCGGTATCAAAGGGGATCGCGCCCGGGCCGAGTGTGTCCATTTGTTTTCGGGCTTCCCTAATGATCGTTAAGGGCCAATAAATATTTCGCCGCGCGGCCAAGCTCCGCGTCGTCCCCGAGAGGCTCTCTCGCGGAGGCGCGATAAAACATTTTCTAGTTTATATGCTAATATCAGGCAAAGCCTCTAAGTGCCTTTCGCGCGAGCCTTCTTCGACGGGATCGGTTTCCTCTCTCCTCTCCCTCGATTCTTTCGCCTCTATCGAGTTCCTTCGTGACGAAGAATTTTTCGTGCCCCGAGAAGGAGAAACCAACGAGTCAGACACGCTGAACGAGAGAAAGAGAGAAAGCGAGAAGGAAGCCAGAGCTCGTTAGGGACTCAACGGGCCACGTAATGGCAACGAGTCTTCGGGATGAATGTCTCACCGTTGATAACACCGCGAAAGCTCGTTGATAAGTGTGTTTAATTTAATGTGCTGGCTCCATTGCCGGATGATCTTTATGGAAGACGCTGCACGTGTCGTTAAAGGGCTTAATGTCGCGTGTAATTGGTCGAGTACGGATTTCGCTGGTGGCCTGCGAAGGGAAGGTCAAGGAAATCGGTGCTTAATTAGCGATGGTAGGGAGATCGTCTTTTATGGGTAGTCCTCGAGTTCTAAATAAACTCTAAATTTTTATTTTCTTTATATAATTCCCTGCTTTCTCGAATCTTTCGTTGCAACGCTACCGTAGTCGTCCCTCGTCGTGAGGTTTCTCTACGTTACGCTTAGTAATTGCGAATTCGAATCGTCGGTTCCTTTCACGGCCGTTTCTAAGGCTCGAGGAGGAAGCTATTAGGAACTGTAACCCACCTAGTTACGCGATGTCATCCGTATAACGTCCTTCCTGCCTCCGCGAGGCTCGAAACTCGCCGGCAACGGGACTCACCCCTCGCCGGGGGCGCATCCAATTTCCTGGAAAAACTCTCCGCCGGTACCGAATCCAATTTCACCCCTCGTACGTAGCAGTTCTCGCCGAACGTCAAGTTTGTAAATTCTCGGCAAACGCCGGCCATTCGGGCCGAAGCGGCTAGCTGCTTAAGAAGCAGCGAGCGCGGCAGGTCAAGCAGTTGGTGTTCCATAAAATTAGTAGAACTGAAGCGGGGTTCACGAGGCGCGAGCCTGCCTTCAGGATCGTTTAGGAACTACTTCGTTTTCATGGGCTGATAGCAACCGGCCCAGGAATCCGAAGTTCCTGCCGAGCCGACGTCGTTCCGCGGACGGGAATGGCCGCTGCTGCCTTTACGGGATTACGTGTTTGCGATAATGGAACGTCTGAAACTCCTCCGGACCACTTCGGAACAATATCGGAACATGCGTCTAACAGCCGGTGAACGACATGTCGGCGCACCTAGCGGACTTCGTTACCCCGACACGATAAGCAAATTCGTCGTTACAATCTCGTTAACGTCGGGGATCTCCGCTTCTTTCTCCGTCGCATTCCTTCGCGAATTCGAAATCCGTTTAGGCGACCTAAGGGGAACGGGGTTAATTGGATTCGCGATAAAGACGTTCCAGTTAATGGAAACTGAAAACGCGAAGACGCGGAACGATGAGGCGAATCGATGGATCCCACCGTTTGTGTCCCATGTGGCAATTGCGGTGGAATTCGGATGTACACGGCGAAGCAATCGAACTACGGCATACGCCGAGCCCCGTATACCA
Source organism: Euglossa dilemma (assembly GCA_002201625.1). Classification (NCBI taxonomy): domain Eukaryota; kingdom Metazoa; phylum Arthropoda; class Insecta; order Hymenoptera; family Apidae; genus Euglossa; species Euglossa dilemma. The sequence continues at coordinate 616,354 of NIJG01000017.1, read as the reverse complement.
TTCTCACTTGTTGATTACATCGATATTCCGCCGACACTCGCGACAGATGCCATCGAATGAAATTTATCAGAGAATCGTTAGTTAGCGAACTTAAATTGACCCGGGCTCGCCTTGGATGAAGTTTGATGGAATAAATAATCCCGCAACTTCGCACACACCGTGTGCAAGCTCGTCGCGATCCTCTGACATTCCTACTACGTTTTCGTCACGAAGGAGGGAGCGTTTCTTCCTGAGATTATACATGTGCCATCTGTCGTACTTGAAATTTCACGGGGCCTCGAGGACCGTAAATATCTCATCCGAAACTACACTCTCGTTTATTATCGTCACAGGAGCTAACAATGACGAATAGAGTTCTAGTTCTCGAAACTCGAACGTTTCTTCGAACCATCTGTCCTATTTAAAATTTCACCGGAACTTGAAAACCTTCGATATCCGAGTCCAGTCTAGTCGCATCTATCCTGCGTCTCTTCCATTCAAACGCGTACCATCTGTTCTATTTAAAATTTCAGCGGATCTTAAGAACCTGCTGGCCGAGTCCGGTCGCATCCTCGATCTCGAAAGCATCGCGAGACGAGCTAACGATGACGAATAGAGTCTACGAATAGAGCGTGGCCGAAACTCGGTATCGACTCTCGAAGATTCGTAGACCATCCATCCCAATCTATCGGTTCGAAAACTCACGCTCAGCCGAATCCGCTCGGCAAACCCTAGCCTATTCTGTACACGCGTGCGCGAAGGGAAGAAGTGGCGAGAGACCGGAACTTTTAATTGCGAAATCTCCGATGCGCGAAGTTGCCCGGGCGAAAGGTCGGCCACCCCCGTTTCGCATTCAGATTCGCGGGATGCGTTAGCCGGGGTGGAGCAACTTTCTAGACGTTTTCTGGGCGCGAGCTGCGGCCAAGTTGGCGGCCGTGGCCCGTCGAACTTCGATTAAATCGGGGAATCGAGTCGAAATCGAGGCGAGACGGATCGAGAGACGGCCGTAATTGGCCCTCCTCGCTCTCTTGTGCCGTCGATCCTCGGCTGCCTCTCTCTTCGGCCCTTCACGTGGCCCGACCGAGTCGTTAATCTTTTCCCAGATATACTTGATCATTGCACGCCTCACTACGTCTTCGTTTACGTCCGAGAGGGATCGAGTGCCGACAATTTCCCGTTTCCACTCTGCCATTTCTGCGTTCCGCGCGCCCTTAAGGAGCAAAGAATGCCCGACAGGGTCGGCGAGAAGGAAGGAGAGGCCGCGCTCGCCCGATCCGGCCTTCTTGTTCCCCGGTCGACTCCTCCGGAGTTGAACCGGCAGACGCAGCCTCTCGGAATGACCACGGCAACGAGGATTAGCAATCTATCCGCGGCATAGTTGCAGCCTGGAAATCTGGATTTCAAACGACGCACTTACAGCCCCTTAACGACCGGTCGCTTTCAATTTAGAATTCTTTTAATGGAGCCACGCTGCCTTTCCGGTCGTACGCTCGATTCTCGTGTTACCTCTTTCAGCGGAATGTCGCTTGATTACGACGTTGCGTTTCATAAGGGGACGCGTAACCTGCACGCGGAAACTGATTACGCGACCGGGTAATCCGCTGCTTTTCGTGAAACGTGTATGCGAGAAGAAACACATGTTCGTGACGAAGAAACGGTAGGTCTGCGAATTTTTTTTTCTTCTTTGGTAGCGGTGACTTTGGTTTTAAGAAATTTCCCGATGCTTCTTAGAGTTTTACGAGTGAAATCTAAATCGGTCTATTTTCTAACCTTCCGATATTGAATAAATTCGATATTGACCAATAGACGAGTTGACCGAGAGATCCGCTGCTTTTCACAAATCGTGTAAACCAGAAGAAGGTAGGTTTGCGAATTTTTTCTTTCTTTCTTTGGTAGTGGTAAGAACTATGACTAGAATTTTAAGAAATTTCCTAAAGTTTCCTAGAGCTTGACGAGTGAAATCTAAATAGGTCTACTTTTCAACCTTCCGATATGTTCGTGACGAAGAAATGGTAGGTCTGCGATTTTTCTTTTTTTTTTTTTCATTGGTAGTGGTAAGAACAATGACAAGGTTATTAAGAAAGTTTCTAAAGTTTCTTGGAGTTTTACGAGTGAAATTTAAATAGGTTTACTTTATAACCTTCCGATATCAAATAAATTCGATACTGACCAACAGACGAGTGCTATCGATTATCTAACAACGGTGATTAGTCGAGTACAGCAATTACCAGAGCAAATATTTCTTCGAATGGCTGGAATTCGTACGCAGGCCGCGTATTATGCAAGCTCCGCGCAAGCGCAGCAGATTCGGGTTACTTTAATTAGCGAACGCTCCCATTCGGATAACATCGGGGGTGGGAAGAGGGTGGATTTCCTCTCTCTCGAACGGACTTTCCGTTAGAAGGGATAATGCGATTAAGGTATGCACTCTCACGAGTGCCGCGATCTCTCTCGATCGTTCGATAGCCGGTCGTTTCCCATAGAACGGGAAGCAAAGAAGAGCCGAGCTTTTCCGGCTGGCTCCGAGCGAAAAACAGATATCAAATCGTTCTCCTTTCACCTTTGAATCGTATATTTCTTTGTTTCTCCGGACCAATTCGCCTAATGGATCCTTTAATGTAACTTACCAGATGTTTTCCTAATAAATCGAATTTGACGGCTGAGATTTTTCTTCCGCTCTTTCCCCTTTCCGATTTTTTCTCCGACTAGAAAATGAATTTTCGAGGCGTGAAAATGGTAGAAAGACGATTGTACGAGTTCAGAATTCATCGTATTCGCGAATTATTTTTACAGGTCAATTCAGTCAACGCGATTGATCCAATGAAGATGTCAACCGTAAATAGCACACACGATGGTCTGAAATATTTATAAATGTCAGCTCGAGTGTAATCCCAGTCTGCGATATCGCGTCTGCGAGGACAGAAACGAGAAGTTGGAATCGTCGTTGCTGTCTACAACGTTCTTATTTCTGCTCGTTACCCTCGCACCTTCGATTTTCGTCTCGGGCTTCGCAAATTCTCGACGATTTCGAGGGGAAGAACATCTGATATGTCACATAGGTCGTGGAATATCAATCATCGTTCTCCCGTTAAAAGAAATCCCCAAGACACGTTCAACCTGCGAGCACGATATTGATTTTGCAGCTTTCATAAACAGCAGGCCGAATAACGCCGGTCATAAAGTGATTTAACTTACCATGAAATTTTATTGCCCTCCACATCGGAGCTAACGATAATGCCTGTACCAATAAAATATCTCAATTACCGCATTAAAATTAGCCCAGCCGAACGGTCCCCTGTTTTACTTAACGCGGTATCGTAAAACACGCGCAAGACAGACTGTTTCTAAATACCCAGACGGTTGAACCTATCCGCGCAAAACACACTTTCGGAATACCATATTCGATACCCATCGAATAAACATGATCCTCACTCGAGAAAGGAAGCGCTAGCTTTAATGGAATACCAAGACACCGAGAGCGTTCATTAAACGATACGAATTCCTGAATTCAACTATCTCAGTTTCATAATGCTAATGCATCACGCGGAAAAAGGATTATTCCGCGATTTCAATTTATCCTTCTATTTTATGCATTGTGTCCGCGTTTTATTTATTTAAAAGCCGGCGTGCGCTAAAAAGCCCTATATAATGCATAACGCGGTACAATAGGAAATGCTGCATTAATGCACGCGGTGGCCTGGAACGTAGCAACTGCAATCGCGAAATAAATCGGCAAATGAGTCTTTCCTCTCGTTTGAAAAAAAAAAGGAAAATTCGAAATATAATTTTATTAATAGCGATTCGAACGTCGCGTTTTAACGCGCGTTTATTAGTGTGAATATCCTCGAGGGAGGAGAAACATCGTGCGATTTTAAGGATCCCGAAACAGGAGTTGGTCCGATAAGTTCGCCGGCTTCGAACAATATCGCACGAGACGTGACTTCGTGATGCGCTTCCTCGTCCTCGCGTTTTGCATGCACGAGCAAAGATTCGGGCCAACGGACCACCGGAAATTATTCAGCCCGACCATGCATGGAAATTGCTTCTGGCCGAGAGCAGCCGTACGCAAAACGCGTGCCGGCGCCACTTCCTCGCACGAGCTGTTTCGCGGTTTTCTCCGCTCCGTGTCCAAAATGGCGCGAGACGGCCGGAAGAAGCCGCGTTTTCCTCGCGAGCGTAATTAATTCGTGGCTCCATCATTCACGAAGGTGATAGCTCGATTGTGAATCGATATTAATCGGATTACCCGACGTTTATCTGACATAATCGAATCTACTTTTAGTAGATCGTTGTTTCGAGAGATTGACGAAGATTATCGAATCGACGATTTTCAGGGGGGAACAGAAGCATGACGGAAATTTGGTTGGTTTTTTATTGAAAAATTTGGAAACTGAGAAAGTAGTCCAAAATGGCGCGAGACGGCCGGAAAAAGCCGCGTCTTTCTCGTGAGTGTAATTAATTGGTGGCTCCGACGTCCGCAAAGGTGATATCTCGATTGTGAATTTATATTAATCGGATCGTCAGGCGTTTATCTGAAATAATCGAATCTACTTTTAGTGGATCGTTGGTCCGAGAGATCGACGAAGATTTTTCCTGGAAGATTGTTAAATCGACGATTTTCAGGGGTGAACAAAAGTGCGACGAAAATTTGGTCGGTTTTCTGTCGAAAAATTTAGAAATTTAGAAAGTAATGTCATCTATAATACGATAAAATATTTATATACGCCAGATATATTCCACGTGTGACAATTTTTTAATCCCGATCGTTTCTTGGAAATTTATTTACAGGAAAACGAAAAGTCGATGGTAATGATTAAGAGATTCATTACCTGCGGAAACACAGACAGCTTCCTACGTACGATAATTTTCTGCGTAATTACCGAAGATGAAGGCTCGGTCGAGGATAAATCTCGCGTATAATTGGCCCAGGATCGCGGTTGAACGAGGAGGAAAAAGGTGGAAAAATGTGGACGATGAATTCCATGAAGACGAAGCGAAGAAAACTGTCCAAGCGGGAACAACATAGTCGAAGAAACGTTGGAATCGTGTTCAAGGAAAACCGGATTGTTACCAATTAAACGATTCCAGCCGATGCCGGCTGCCTCTATAATTTAGATTTAACTCTGTAATTATGCTGGTAAATTGCGTCTTTAATTATCCGCCTGGACTTAACAAAGCTGCTTTTCAACCGTTTCCTGCTAGCCGTATCAAGCAGGCGTACAGATCCGTTACGCCTTTGCCGTCTTCTTTCCAGCGAAATTATTTTCTTCGGAACCCCTCTCGCGACTAGTTCCGCGATATCATCTCGCAGTGTTAGAGCAACTTTGTTCGTAGCTATGCACCAGGAAGTGGATCCTCTTGAACGTATACCGATGCCCCGCAAAGATCCGCGATCCAACGGGCTTTTTGTGTTTTAACGAACCCGGGGACCTAACTGGGTTAAGCTTAACGTTTCTATCGCGTAATGTCCGGGCGTAGTAATAACTCGCCGGGAAATTTGCATTCGAACGAGGATACGGGAAATTCCATTCGCGGAACGCGAATCGCGAGGAAGAATTTTTTAAACGTCGCATAAGATTCGTGGTTTACGAGCCAGAGGTTGAGGTTACCTTGCAAAAACGTGTCGCAGAAGCGTCGAGTTTAAAGGATTCATTAAGCAAGGAAGCTAAGAGTGTATTCTATTTTAGCATTTTATTTCATCTCGTACTCGGATTTACGACGAGGACACGCTTGATAATTTTGTAGAAAATTATAAAATATCGTAAAATTCTGGACTGCGATCGGATGGTTCGGAGAATTTCTTTTGATTTTCCTTCGATTTTCAACGAAATTACGCGTTAATTCGTATACTCTAAGCACAGAGAATCGACGCGTATCCAAAAATTAAGGATAATCACAATATCGATGAAATTTTTCTTATTTTCATCGAACTTACGTGATAATTCGTACCCTTCGATCGCAGAGAATCGACGCGTATCCACGATTATAATTTTTCCCATTGTCATCGAAAGGAAAATCTCTCTAAATCGTGGTTAATCAAGTTGTCAGAGTTTCGAAAGGAATGGATCGGTGCGCGGAGTCACGGATCGGGTCCGGTTAATTCAGCAATCCCTCCGGTTCCATCCGCAAACGAGCCACGTACGTAGCGTCACAATTAAGACGTTGCATAGCGGAGCAATTTGTTCTGTAATCGGCATTGTCGCGCGCCGCTTTCACCAGAGGGTTGTTCGCGGATTATACAGGCGTAATTAACTTCATTTAATGACCTCGACCGCGCTCCGCGTTATTCCAAGCGATCCAGCCGGCACAAAGCGACGACTTGTCGGTCGCGGATGCGACCGCAATGACCCCGCCTAGTTCTCAGATTAAAACGGCCTTCGAAACCCCTGGGCCCCGGCTGACAGAGACCTCAGGCTCTCTCCGTTAACGAGAAAATCTCGCCCCGACCGCTGAAACTCGCGATGGACGCCTCCACCCCCTCCTTCGTTCGACACTTATCTCGTTAAAAGACGAATCGCCGTGGCCCTTTGTGTCTCGTATCCCTTAAGATCCGTGCCTTTGAATTTCAAATGCGACCAACTGTACCCGCCTTTTGTCGCAGCCAGTTTCAATACCCATTATTTTCCATCCACGCTTCGCAGGCTTAAATACCGGCAACCGTGACCCGTTTCCTCTCTTTCCGTAACAGGTCCCCGACGTCCATTCCGATTTCACCGGGCTTCCAATCCGTGGATCGCTTGTTCCTTCCAGAGTGCGAATTATTCTCCCTAGCCTGTGATGGCTCCTTACCCGGCCATTGTTCCCCGCTTTAGTCACGTTAAGTCGATGGGTCGCGAGAAGGGTTTATTTTAAATGACGGATTATTCTAGCTGAACAACGAAGGGTACGAAACCGTGGAAATATAAAGCACACCAGAGAAACGTGTCTCTGACGAATCGATTAATGGATCCTTCCGCTACGATCCTTCGGCTTCCAAATAAGGAACCGTGAGCTACCCTTACGCTGATTCGAGATTCGTCCATAACCTTTCCCCCAACGGCGAAAATTTGAATACATTCTTGTTACACACCCGTGACGTTCCTAAAATACGACAATCTCCGAGGAAGCTGCGCGATAAATTCCGCGACTTCCTCGCAACCCGATATCGCGTTTCGGTTCGCGATAAATCAGCGGATTAAATAAAACGAAAGTTCGGCCTAACGCGGGGCTCGTAAAAAGTTGAAAATTCCTCGGGACGGAACGACGGGGGCTGGAAAAAATCCGCGGAACAGCTATCCCTGGAGTTATCGGCGGTGTGTATACGGTGGCGAACTCGGCTGAAAATCGGCGAAACTGGGGGCCCGGAATAAATTTATATTCCGCTCGTACGCCGATCCCTTCCAGGAACAATAAAGATAACTCGGATGGGGCGCGACAGCCGGCTTACAAAGTCGCCTCTCGTGCGTCGCCACGGATTGCAAATGAACGCGATTTAAATGCGTCCCGGGCCCGTTTTAGCCGAGGCATTTAACAGGTAATAATCAACAACAAACCCCGCCGTTTCGAGGGGCGAGGATCGGATCTGCTCGCGGAAAGAGCGCGCGATCGAATCGGGCAGGAAGGGCGGGGAGAGAAGAGAGAGAAAGAGAGGGAGAAGGGACGAAGCACATGGAAAAAGTCGAGCGGAACGGCGAAGCGGCGGAGAGAGCCGGAGAGCCGTCAGATAAGCTAACAAATGTCCCCAATGAATAATAATAAGTGGCCCGGTCCAATTTGTATTGCATTTACATCGGGCGACGTCCTGGACGTAATTTATATGGCTGGCCGAGCGACCAACCTCGTCCCTCGCCTTCTTTCGTTTCTTCGTTTCCTCACCGGCAGTTAGATAACATCGAATTAAGCCCGTTTTCCACGCCGCGATTTTTGCAAGCGCCGATGCGTCCCAATGGCGGGTCGTTTATTCGATCGCGACGCCCTGGACAGCGCTGGCGTCGCGAGAATGGTCCACGAAATCGCGAGGACTCCTTTGACATCGTTAATTCGTGTTTTTTGGGGATTTATTTAAAATTAACCTTTTGCATTCGAGAGACAACTATCAGTCGCCATTTAATCAAATTCTAAAGATCGATATTAATTGATATATCAATTTTAAAATTACCTACCGATACGTGGAATGTCGGGATAAAATAATTTCATGTCCTAAATTTCATAGGATTTCTTATTTTTAAAAATATTGTTAACTTTATGGTAAAAGATCTTCGAATTACTATTTTTCGGTAACGAAAAAATTACCGAGTGCAAAGGGTTAACTTCAAGTGCAACTTGTTAATTACCGGTACCACTGGTAAATTTAGTAGCAATTAATAGAGATTCGCTAAATCGAGTTTCAAAAACTCGTTGCATTCGTAATGACACTTTCGTTCTGGACAAAGACCAGTGACACGCATTTTCTCTCTCTCTCTCGATCTCGCTCTCTCTTGAAAATAGTAGATTTCGTTTAGAGTGTATCCGCATAGTGGATCGTTGGTATTCGTGTATATCAGTTGGACGTTGCAGCGTAATTATTTAATGGCAACGAACAGGCCCGCCAACCGGACGGTATTAATATGTTCCCACGGTGAACAACCAGCGCAGAAATGATATTCGCGTAACTGCGACAACTGGAAAACCTTCCAGTGGGTCACAGAGTTCCCCGCGGATGCAACTAATTGTTTTCGAGCTCCCGGCCATCTGGCATGGATTAAAAGGTGTCGACGGAACTGTAGCTGGTTGGAAATGCGCGTATTTTTGCTTCCTGGCCAGCGCGATGCTGTTTGCACCCGTGTAACGGAGAATAAGTCGGCGTGATACGAGCTTGTTAAACTTTAACCCCTTACTCGGAGGAAAAACTGAAATAAAGCTTTTAAGCAGTGAAACATTACGAATGACACTCGAGATTCATCAGAAAATAAAAAGAGAAGAATCTAAACGACGAAACGAATTTGATAAATTGTTCGAAAATTGGAAAAGTTGAGAGAAGGTAGAAATTTCGAAGCTCCTTAGCGAATCTTCCCATCGCAGATCGCGATTTCGACAGCGAATGTGCGAAAGCGATGCGAAACGAGTCCCAAAACACGGGAAAGAAGATTACGAAAGTTTTCGGGTCGCTGGAAGAAGGAAATGGATCCTTTCGCGCGACGTTTCTCGAAAACCAGCTACAAATAATAGCTCGGAAGGGTGAAACGCGGAGAAAGAAAATTCGAGGGAAGAACTTCGACTGGACGTCGAAGCGGAAAACACGCGGAAGGAGGAATCAGCGTTCGAATGGTGGGTGGAACGGCAAGTCGGTGTTTTGATTACGGTGACAATTTCACGGAAGCGTAAAAGTTTCACCGGCTCGGCGGTCGGTCTGGTTTGATTTTAATAAAAGCGAACGAGGGAAACCGCGGCTTCGACTTTTCCCCAAGAGCCAGCCTGCCGCGGTCTGGGATAAAAAAACGAGGAGAAGAAAGAGAGAAGGAAACGAAAAACGAAGGCGAGATCGCCGCAAGTTTTAGCCACGAGACTTTCCCGCGGTCGTGGATATTTATCCCAAGTTCCAGCGAGGGATACAAAACGTGGCTACTTGGGAAAGCCACGGGAAGTCGAGAAATTGCCGAAGCTCCCGGGATATACTCGCCGGCGATTCGCGTGTATTCGCCAGAGCGCGTCAACAGGTCGATTCCGTTTGAAATGTAACGGCAGAAATAATATGGAACGAGCGGCGAAATAGCTGAATATTTTCATGCCCGACGTGCTTCGTCGTTTAAACGAGACTCGATGGCTTATAGGACGGTTTTTCGAATGCTAAACGTGATTTAATATTTCAGTTATAGGTGTAGAGCGGAAGTGCGACAGTTTCAAGCGACTTACGCGTGGGTGACTTCGCAAGTTCACGGCTGAGTCGAAGTTCCTCGCTTACCTGTAACAAACCAGAAGGAAATCGTTTTAAAACTTTCACAAACACTTTGAATGTGTTAATTTATTATAAGGAAATGTATTACAAAAAATTTTCGAAGCTTTCCTCCGCGAAAGGGTTAAACTTCGCGTTCTGAATTAGGGAACAAGATATTTGAAATTGAACGGTTCAAAATAATTCGTCCCAAAGTATGATACACGCCCGTCAATTCCTAATACAGAACAGTTGCTAATTTTATTATTCGACAAACTTCGCAATAAAATAAAATTACATAATCCGTTTGATCAACCACGAAGAGACCCATTCCAACTAAATTTCAAGAAGCATACTAACGAAAGATATAAAAAGTAAATTCCAAAAGTACGGAAAAATTGATGACCGTTTATACCCAACGGGATTTCGTTTTGACAAAAGTGTAAGACAAAAGTAAAAAATATTCCCGAGTCCTCCGAGTTCTCAAAATTCAGAGCAACGAACGACAAGCGATGGTCACTCTCACCCCATAACCCCATCGCACAAACACGACCCCCATTGAACGGAATCCTGGTCTCGAGGTTGGCTGAACTTACGCACGCACGTGGCCCTTGCGACCGGGCCAAGGACCAATTAGAAGGTAGCGTTACCCGCGAAGGGCTCGGTGCTCGGACGAAGAACGAAGGAAGCGGTTAGAATTCTTTCGTCTCGTTGGTGGTCGAAGGGAAGAAGCCGGCCACGTTGGAGGAGAGAGAGAAGAAGAAGGGGCCAGGAGAAAGACGACATTGGCCCGTCGAGACGCCCGTTAAAAGATACGCTCGTATCCTTCTATGGGCAGGATACGCTGGCCCCGGCCACGATTTACGAGCAATAAAGTAGCAATAACGATCGGTACATCGGTGTCGCCGGGGACCGGGCTGCATTGTGCCCGCTCGCGCGACATCCCCGACGAATCTCCACCGCGTCGCGGCCACGTTCCTCTTCGTCCTTCGGGGACAATGCGCTCCGCGCTCGCCGCCGACCGCCAGGCTTTTCCGCGCAGGTGTTTACGCCCGAGTTTACGGCCCGGCCTCGCCGCACGATCGCACGAGTTACGCGCGTTTGCCGCGATCATTTTTAAGGACCCGCCGCGACCCCAGCCCACCCGGACCTTTGTCTCGCACCGGAAGCCCGATGACTAAGCTTTTTTCCCTATTTTCCGATGATTCGGAATGCAATCTGAAGAATAAGAAGAGTACTTTGTCATTTGAAGAGTTATATTCAATTAATCTTATGTTATTATTGCGCTTAGAACAGGATTTATGTTGTGCTCCTATTGATTAACTATTGATTCTATGGTTTGATTCCTATGGTTGTTGATATGGGTTAAGGAGTAATCGCAGTCACTTGAGTTAAGCTTTAATTTTTCAGCAAGAGAGTTGCCGACATCTTTGTCATTGGTAACCACCGGTCATTTTGAAGGACCTACCGCGACCCGAGCCCACCCGGACCTTTATCTCGCACCGGAAGCTCGATGACGAAGCTTTTTCCCTATTTTCCGAAAATTCGGAATGCAATCTGAAGAATCCGAGGAATCCTTTGTCATTTGAAGTTTTATTCAATTCATCTTCTGTTATTATCGCGGTTAAGAGTAGGGTCGATGTTGTCCTATTGATTAGCTATTGATTCTATGGTTTGATTCACATGATTGGTGACATGGGCCAGGAATTCTAAGGAGTAATTGCTGTCACTTGAGTTTGACTGGAATTTTTCAGAAAGAGAGTTGCCGACATCTTTGTCATTGATAATTGACCACCGGATGCGATCGTGTTTGTGTCTTCGAATCCTCGAGGAATCGTTTTTCGAGATTTCGCGACACGACATCGTCAAAAGGATATTTTCAAAGGGATGAAAGGAACGAAAGATGAGTATGGGAATGTTGCGTCGCGTGTTTCTTCAGGGAAATGTCGATAATAAATTCGTCATTCGTCATAGAAGTCTGGACAAGCTGTTTCGAGATATTTTCCTGAGGGATCGGAAGACGAGTCGCATGGTTGCTTTATGACTCTGTGTCGTAAAACAGCAATCACACAACGAGTCTCTTTCGCGAGCACGGTAAAACCGACTGTAATTAATGCGATTGCCGTGTAGATTACGTTGGTTTTGTCTTGTAACGCGTATTAAACGTTTCTAGTTAACGATCAACGAATTTTTGTCTCGAAAAATTTCACTTATACGGTAGAATTTCACATCGCGAGTGAATTCGTTTCTATTCCGAAATGTTCTATCTTGTTTTTCGAATTTTTACTACACCGGACAGTTGCAAATAAACGCGTAGGAAAAAAGGGCATTCGAGCTTTTTCCGCGAGAAAAATAAATTTGTTTCCGACAATGTATATACGACGAAATATAAACGACGATATTTTCGATAAAGATCGTAAAATTTTGTTCACCCGAGACGGTTTTTACACGGAATACGATTTGCCGGATAATTTATAAGAGAAAGTTAGGCGAAATGTTATATGATTTTCGTAACTATGAAATTTCCAGGGGGAAATTAAACGCGGAAGTTGGGGATTATGAGAGGGTGGAAGGAACTATCGGCCGATTGTAATAACGTTCAAGACTGTTACTACCCGAAACGATTTCATTCGGCTAATTGAGTGGATGAAATCGATGGAAGAGAATTCCCGTTTCACCAAGAGGAGGTATAAATTGTTCGAGTTTATGTTTCTTCTTGAGGGATAAAGGAGTTTCGTGCCGGAGCTGTTAATGGTATTTGTAATTGCGCTTTGGAAAGTCGACTGATGCCGGCACTTGTTGCTCTCGATTATTGCCATCGATCGGAGGGTTGCGCGTTTCGGGTGAAAGTATCGAATGATAACAATAACTTTTTCGTGCCGCAGGGAAACTCCGGCAAACAACGATGCACTTTCCTCATCCTGCTTCTCTTCATTTTCTTCTCTCCTATTTACTAGAAACCTTCACCATTTCTGAATAAACCTATACGCTTCTTATTACAAATCGCGAGTTAATAAACTTACAAAAATTTCACACCTCTGTGCTGCAATATTGTGTCGTTAAATATTTGCGATTTCACGTTGAAATAGAATTTAGCAGAAAGTAGACATCGACAGATAGCGTCTTTCTAAATTTTTATTTTCATTCTTTGCGGATGGAAAGACGTTGACAAATTCTGGATCGAAATTAAGAAAACGAGAGAAGATTGGAAAGATAAAAAAAAGAATAGAATTATCCAGCGTTTCCCGAAGTTCCACGTTCGAAACGTTTCCGAAAATATTCGCAACCATTTCGTTCCTCCCAGAGACAATACTCGATTCCTGCGTTGAAGATTTTCGAAAATTCCCTCTTTGTTTCACCCGTTTGCGGCATGGTCGCGTTAAATCGTCAAGAGTAATGCAGCGATACGCTCCTCGCGACAAATACAAATGCAAACTCAGACCGAAAAGAGGAACGAAAGAACGATTTCATTCGGTCCGCGGGATTAAGCAGTTTCGGGAAGAGGGAGGAAGAGGAACCTGTAGTTTTTCCACGAAATGCAACGATTCTTCCGCCGTAATGGAATATTCAAACGCGATAAAAAGGAGCACGTCTATCTCCGCGAAAACCCGTCCCCTTCGTTCTCCCGATTAATTCGCTTTTTACCAGCAGCGTTACATCATTTAATTAAATTCCCATAATCTAATTATAAGAGGGTAACGTTACTCCGTTAATGCGATTAAATCACGGAGCAATTACTTAACGCAACACTTTCAAGAAATTTTCGTTACATCTAATACATCCAATTTAACCATTTAACCATTCCTCGTACAAATTTTCGTTACAAAAAGGAGAAAAAAACCACACACGTCGAGTAGGTACTTTATAATCACAAAAATAATTATATATACATCTCTCCGTTATCGCGCGAATCTCTCATCTCGCTTTCGTCTCACGTTTGCCGACTCGTCTCATCGTACCGAGAATACGGAATCGTCGGTTCGAAAAGAAAAGAGAGACGCAATTACGGGGAAACTTTAAATAGCGGTACCGCATACGATTAATCAGCGGCCGAACTAGTCTTGAATTCAGCGCGGGAACAGGAGGGAAAATAAGGGGATTTGAATACGCCGAGAAGCGGAAGTCGGGGGGGTCGGCGTAAGATAATCAAGCGGAGGGGGCAGGTTCGGTACAATAGCACGCAACGAAAGCATACATCTCCTGATAATTGCGCTCAAAGCTCGCCGCCGAAAACGGGCTTCGCGAGATCGGCCTCATAAACAGCAATCTGCTGAAAAACCCGAGAGTCCCAGCCGTGTGCGTTTTACAACCGACCAGAGAGAAGGGCCCGGAGAGAGGGGGCGGGGGAACAAACGAGGCAAGGAGCCACGGGAACGGGTTAACTAGCCTGTATTTAAGAGCCGGCAGAGGCTTTCCCGCGGGACAGAAGTTGCATCGTATCGCAATGACGATAGCCGAAACGGTTGTGAACGTTCTCTCCGCCGTAATGGCCCCGCTCGGAATAGTTTCAGAAAAATGGCCCCGCCGGCTGAACTTAAATAAACGCCGGCACACCGCCACACGGATAAAACGATTTATTGGCG
>NIJG01000017.1:588596-601213 GCA_002201625.1 Euglossa dilemma | reverse complement strand
AAAAAAAAAAAAAAAAAAATCGTCGAGTGCAAAGAGTTAAAACGAAGCATAAATAGCAAAATGGTATAAATCCTCGCTAGAGTACGAAATTACGGTAACAGAGATTTTTAATTACCAAATTAGAACTCGACATTGATAGAAATAAACGTTATTACTTTAAATTCGAACGGTGAATAACGAGTATATAGAATTTATATTTAAAATGATCGCGAGCGTAATTTCCCAGCATTGGAACGCTCGGCTCCGCTCTCAGTCGAGGATCGACCGGTCATTTGCATATCAGAATTTTCCATCGCGACACTCGTTCGTTCCAATAAACTTATCAACTCTACCACTCTATTCCATTAACGCCGCTATCTTGCCGCTCGCCACGGTATCATTTAAATACAGTTACACCCGCCGGTGTGCCTTACCTAACGATGAAATTCAATTACCGGGATAAATGGGCACGTAAAAACGTCGATTAATTAAAAGTACATACACCACGCGCGTGCACCATCACGACCGAGTTCGTCCATTCAATTAGATGCAGGAGTTTCCCTCCTTTTCTACGGTTCTTGTTTCGCCCCGATGCGATTTCTCGTTGCCGAGATATCGCCGTTCGACGCGGACCGTAATCCGCGTCCATTTACTCTACCTTCTCGCTCGTTCCTCTCTCTCTCTCTCGCGCGAGCCGGATCTCGCTCTCTCTCGCGCGAACCGGACATCTCGCTCTCTCTCTCGCGCGAGCCGGACCTACCCCAAGCGGGGCTCGCGTGCGCTGGTCAGTGGCGCGAGCCGACTCAGCGTTTTTCTACTACTACTAGCCGCGCGTACGCGTTTCCAGGAAAAAAAAATAGGTCACGCCGATTCCCGGAATTTCAGCCGCCATTCAGAATTCCTCGCGTTCCAAGCGACGCGCTTCGCACGCTTGTATCTCTGGTACTAATTACGCTATCGAGTTCGAACAAAGTGCACTTTCAAGAATACCGTCTCCTCTACCCGTGGATCGCTCGTGCGTTCCTATTCGAGATTTTAGATTTCTTTTCCTTTTGGAATTTTATGTTTCAATTTATTGGAACTGCTGAGGGTTTTTTGTAATGAAAATATGATTGTTAATAGCGGGATTAGTATTGCGAGAACTCGCGTATATGGCGAGGTAACGATACGAAATAACGATGAGATTTTAGTGCGATGTATATACCAAGATATTAGGTACTGTACTAAAAATTAAATTAACTATGGCTATTCTAACAATGACTATGAGTTATTACGGTGTAATTTATGTAGGATCGATGGATCACTCGCGCGTTTCTATTCGAAATTTTAGATTTCTTTTTCCATAAATTTTATGTTTCATTGTATTGGAACTGCTGAGGGTTCTTTGTAATGAAAATATGTTTTTTAATTATCGAGATTAGCATTCTGAATACTCGCGTGTGTTGCGAAATAATGATACGAAATAACGGAGAGGAAAGTGTACCTAGGTACTAGGTACTGTCCTGAAAATGAAATTCGTTAAGACTATTCTAATAATAACTATCAGTTATTACGGTATAATTTATGTAAAATCGATGGATCACTCGTGCGTTTCAATTCGAGATTTTAGATTTTTTCCCTAGAATTTTATGTTTCAATCTATTGAAACTGCTGAGAATTCTCTGTAATGAAAATATGTTTGTTAATAACGGGATTAGCATTCTGAATACTCGCGTATATGGCGAGGTAATGATGCGAAATAACGAAGAAGTCTTAGTGCGATGTGTACCAAGGTACTAGGTACTGTACTGAAAATTAAACTCGCTCTGACTATTGCAACAATAACTATCGGTTATTACGGTATAATCTACATAAGATCAAGCGACTATGAGCACAAGCGAATGTCCCGAACGAGTGTGTTTGGGAATAAATAAATATGAGAGGGACCACGTGCAAGACGAGGATTTGTAAAAGAGATATCTATGATAGAGACGAGTGCGAGTATTGAATGAAAGTTTAGGAATGTTCGAGTGTCTGAAGGACCAGGCCCACATAGGTCGACGATATCTATGAAAGCGTGGATGACGAAGAAAGCCTGTGAATGAAAGAGAACAGCGTGGAAGGATAAAATAGGGATGCAAGGACTCGTATGAGAGGGTTGCATTTTGGAAGTTGGAATAACAGAGTGATCCTGCAGCTGTAATAAAGCAGAAATCGATTTTAATTCAACTTTATAGCCTTAGTTCTATAGCTCGTTTCGTATGGTAGTGTCATATTGATAATTGTAGAGGTAGGCGAAGAAATAAAATTAATTTTAGGTGATAGATCAATTTTTTCTTCCTACATTCTCCTATATTTATTACATTAAACAGCGGAGTATTTTCGCGAAGACCTAATTCAAAATTACCCTGTCCAATGTTGATGCTTTTCATATTTGCAGTGAAATACACGTGAATCCAGCATAACGACGCCATCCTTTGTGAATCGGTGACGCTAAACAATTCGCATTATCCGTGGATGCAGGCGTACGTCTCCTTTGTTGCGTAAATAACGTCTAGTTACTCTTGAGCCACAGAAGCGTAAACGTCTAAATAAAGATGTCGGCACACCGGATAAAAGTTTGATTAAAGTCGATTTCTACAACGTCAAAAATTCACGTGGTCCGAGGCTCAACTCGCCGAGGATTAACTCTTTGGGGCATGGTGGGATTAAACATAAAACCTTTTCGGAGCACGGTAATGCATGGTGGGATATTTTCAGACCCACCTCGAAATATTGCAATAGCTGCATGCGCATAGTCACTATGGGACTATTTGAATCCTACCCTATAACAATGAATTGAATTAAATAATTATTAGTGCATTATTGTGGGAATGTGAAGAATGGTTGAGACCTAGAACGAATGTAGGTAGTTTATGATAGAGACAAATGACAGAAGCGAGTGAAAGTTTAGAGATGCGTCCTGGATGACTCATGTACCTGGCCCAACCAAGGGTCAGGATGCATGGTAAAAGCACGGATGAGAAGAAAAGCCTGTGTACCAAAAAGAATAAAATGAAAGATTTAAATTGGAGTATAAGAACGAAGACCAGTTAGTTCTAATATAGTTCTAAAGCAACGATAGTCAATTAAACGCGTAATTGTTTGAATAAATCGTTTTGTTATTTAAAAATCTCTCTCTTCTCTGTCAACCACCCAACAATTCCTACATTATGTTTCTATATTATGCGATATCCTTGTTAATAAAAAAAAAAACAATTTTGTTTAATCTGATCGCAATAAAATTTCCATGCAAGACGGGTCTATTTTATTCTCCGAGATCCTATACCTGAAAGAGTTAAAAAGGCCGAAGGTAGTTAGGAAAATCCGAGCAACTGGAGTCCCAAAATCCAAACGCGAACATTTAATTAAACAATTTGAGCCTGTCCCGTGTAATCATCGCCCTTTAATCCTTAAACGATCGCGGAAAATCTACGGTATACGTCTTTCTTTAGCGGCCCTAAGAGCAACCCGTTTGCTGCATCCATTTTGCAAATGATCCTCGCGATCTCCAGCATCGATCAGCGTTGAAAAAACCCCGGAATGGGGCACGTAACACGCCCGTAAAGACGATCGGGGGCGGTCCTCGCGCGGCCATAATTATTTCAGCCGTCGCGACGCAGCGGCGCTTAAAGCCGCGCGTTACGTCTTAATTACGTTCGTGTCGTCGGCTGCGAATCCGGGAATTCGAGGAGAGGATCGACGGAAAGAATGCGCGCGGATTAAGCGGCACGAACGTGACTTAAATCCATTGCAACCCCTCGGAACGCCGGAATCGTTTGTAACCGTCAGGGTCGCAGTTACGCGGCAAACGGCCACGAAATAGAGACAACGGGGCCATAGGTGAGAACGAAGCCAGTTAGAGAGAGAAAGAGAGAGATGGAGAGCGGGGCGGAGAAATGGGGTTGAAACTGGTTCTGCGACGAAATAGGGAAGTGGAAGCGGACTCTGGCGAGATAAGGAACGGAGTACGTTGAAGATGAAATAAAGAAGAAGAGAGACGAAGCGAGGAAAGAGAAAGAGAGGGAAAATGTGTTGGTGGAAATAAAAGGGAGGAGATGTAACCGGGAAGGCAGCGAATAAGGTGGTTGGCAATAAAGGGATACGGTTAGGGGGATGGAAACGAAGGGGTGAGTTCTGCGAGGGAATCGGAGGACACGGCTGGCGAATGAAAAGAGTCGGGAAGGGTCTTTCGGAGTAGCCGGTTAACTAACGAAAGTTTCGACGGGTAACAAGTTGTATTAATATATTATGCATGGGTCGCGAGACGTGCTGTCTATACCGAACGTTATTACTCGGTAGCAAAGCGGGAATAAATTTGAATAAATTTTTCATTCGGTGTCTAGCGACAAATTGCGCTTCTTACGAATCTCTTATTGTCACTTTTCGGATAGAACTCGAGGTACAAGACATTATCAATCTCTGGTATACTTAAATCACTCCGAGTACCAAAGAATCATAAAAGCAGAAAGAGTATTAAAACGAAAATGATCTTATTTATTTCCCGTTTCGTTCGATTAGGTTGGTATGCAAACTCGAAAAGAGAGACATCACGCAAGGATCGATACTTGGCAAATATTGGGTTGGCGAAAAAGAAATTCATTTAAAATTACAAAAAGAAATTCATTAAAATTACAAAAATAATGGATTTCTTCCCAATCTAATATTTCCCAAGTATCGATTGCTGGGTGATGTCTCGTTTTATTAATTTAAAACGAATTTCTTTTTCCTCGACCTAATATAATTTATTTGTCAGGGAAAAATAAATCCTTATTTTTATAATTTTAAATAGATTTCTTTTTCCACGACCTATTACAATTTATTGTCGGGGGAAAAAAAGTCCAATATTTTTACAACATTAAATAGATTTCTTATTCCTCGACCTAATATAATTTATTCTTGGCGAAAAAGAAATTCTCGGCTATTAATATTAGGTCGGAGAAAAAGAAATCAATTATTTTCATAATTTCAAATGGATCTCTTTCTTTCCGACATAATATAATTTATTGACGGCGAAAACGAAATTCTCGGCTGTTCATATTAGGTCGGGAAAAAATAAATCCTTTATTTTTACAATTTTAAATGGATTTCTTTCTCTCTGACCTAAGATAATTTATTGACGGCGAAAAAAAAATTCTCGGCTGTTCATATTAGGTCGGAGAAAAATAAATCCATTATTTTTATAACTACAAATGGATTTCTTTTTCCCCGACCTAATATTAACAGTCGAGAAGCTTCGTGCAAAAGGAACGGAACGAGATGATCCGAAAGCAACGAATTCGCTTAATCTCCAGCTCCGAGACAGACGAACAACGCGAAAGACGCGGCATTGTGACGCGTTGGTATTATCCCCGCGATCGCGAGCAAATCTCCCGTTCAGCTGCGCGAATGTCTTTCGCAGAATGTCCCTCATTTGCGTGCCGTCGCGACCAAGCTATCAGCTTAACGCCTGGATGAGCCCGAATCGAGCCCTCGAGGACGTGGTCGATTCGTACATGCGTCCTCGGGAAGAAAGCTAATCCGACATCGCCGTGTTTTAAACCAGCCAGCAGCGCTTTGTCTGCGTCGCGGCGATCGGATACGGGAATCGACAGGAAGAAGGAGGGTTAGGGCGTCGGGCAAAGATGGCTCGCAAAGGGTAAAGCAGTTTCGTGAATATTTAAAACGAGTTGCCGCTTCTATTTCCGTTGGGGGATGGAGATGTAACGGGGTATGAAGACTGATAAGGTGTCTTCCGTGGGGCCATGGGCGTGCAGCTTTCTTTACTTTTATTCCGAGCTGTTCCCGGCGAAGAAGACGTAACCGCGGCCAGGTAAACCTCCTATGATATGGTTATTTCACGGTGCATTGTTCGCGAATAATAAAAACGAACGATAAAATGGAATAGTAGAGAGCAATATGGAATTCGCCGTATATGTTTATTGTAACGTAATATACGAAGACTTCTTGGAATTTTAATCGTAGTACTGGATCATTTTCATCGGTCACTGCGAACTTTTAGCAATTCGATGAAGCTACTGTGACAGGTGTTCAAATTTTCGAGTTAATTGATTTCTGAGCCGTTGGTAGTAGCTTCGTTTCTCTGGTAGCGTGAATTTTTAATACCAAGCGTACCATTTCAATGTTTGCTCTAAGATTGTACGTTCATTGTTATTCCTTTCGCTCATTTGCCTTTTTGTAAATTCTTATATCATCTGATTGTTCGATTTCTCGCTTTTCGTTTTCTCGTAGCGAGACGGAATTATTAGTGGCATCGAACTATACCCAGTTACATTGCAAAAATGGAAATATGATGCAGGTTAGCATTGAAGAATAAATATATAAATATATATTAATTTTTGTAGGAAGTGTTACGGCGTGTTATGATTAATCGGAAATAAGACAAATCGTGAAAACTGTAGATATTTATTTTCTCGCTAAACGTTAACGTAATTCGTAGCTTAGTATCACATCTCCAAAAAAAAGGTACAATACTTCTGCATATAGATGCTAGTACCAAAAATAAGAGGGGTAAACTTAATTACTTCAAATGCCTTTGTTTACCAGGCACTTTATATACAAACATGATACTCATTTTCTGCCTTTCACGAGGTTCTTCGTTAAAAGTATAATAACTCGTTAAATCGTATAAAAATTGTAGAATGCTAAATAGCGCCACAGAAAAATTAATCGTAAATCCAGACTATCCAGGTTTAGAAAAAATCGAATTTTCAATCGTTCCACTCGAACAAGAAGTAAAAACGAACCCGTACGCATTCAATCGTTGCTTTCACCCGATTTAATAATTCCATCTGCAAACGAGGCATTCGTGTCTTCTACCGATTATCTTATCGACGAAAAAGAACTCGTCAACGCGACGCTAATTTCCATTTCCGACGAGCCGTCGTTGCGAATCTCATCAAGATCGCCTGGCCAGCGAGCCGATAATAGTCGTCTGGGGGGGAAAAAAAAAATAATCCACGGCATCGAATAATTTCAGCCGGACACGGGATCGTACACCGCTTGCAACCCCCCGGTGACATGTCAGCCGGAGGGTTACAACGTGTCCCGGGCGCAGCACGCGCTTCCTGTTTGCTGTTAAATAAAGCCTTTAGCCTCGGCCGGACGAAACTAACGACGCGAGTTTACCGTGCAAATACCGCTGCCATTAGTCGCGCGAGCAGAAGGGGATATTACCAAGTTAAGGGGTAAATTTATACGCCGACGATCGCGCGACTAAAACGCGCTGCATCATTGACGCTACTTTCGTTAATTAGCAACCCCGTTCCACCGTGGCGTCCGTGATTACGCCACGATTGGCCAACCCTCTTTTCCCATCGCCCCGAACCCTCGTCGTTCTGCGACCTTTGTGTTCCGCTCGCGCGCGTTTCGCGCGCTACCACAACGATTCGCTCTTGATAAAACATCGCGCGATACCCGCCGCTTGTTAATCAGTTGCTTTGACTTCTTTATTGCTTGCATTTCGGCGCATTAACGCGCGCGGATCCTGCAAATTGATTGCGAGCTTTTGTAACAAGGATTAGACTTGTTTTCTCATGGGCAGGGCTGATGTTGCCTCTTCGAATTTACAGCATTTCCAAATGGACAATGTGCGATTCCGTTGTTCGACAACGAGCACTCTTTTTTTGAGGTCGCGTTAATTACGAAGATTAGGTTTTAATCGACGCGGGGGTGGATCTGCGATGCTCCGAGTGTTAGTGGAATGAATGGTATCAATGCTATCGGGGTAGTTTGGGGAATAAACGATGTATGACTGAACTAACGTGAAATTTAAAATCAAAAGTATAACCGTTTGCACTCGAATACTTTATGGTTACAGAAGAGTAGAAATTTAGAAATTCTCTGCTATAAAACTGACGTTATTTATTTTGAGTGATAAATAAAGAATCGTATAATAATTAACACGTAAAATTGTTTGATTTCTATATCTCGCATATTGCTATATTATCTTAAATTGGATACATTAATTAATATGGGTCTTCAGAATTTTATGGTGACTGACAGTCGCCTCTCGAGTGCAAGGGGTTAACACATCGAATTTAAAATAACGCAACGATGCGCGGAATGTCGATAAAATAATATAAATTGGTCTATTTTTTTTTAACACATCGTTGACCGGTAGTTTTCTCTCAGGTAATTGATTATTTCTTCGAAATTGAATGTGGAAGTGAAATTTCTTTTTTATAACAAAGGAGACACAACCTGGCGGATTTTATTAGCTAAATATTAGCTAAAGAATGTATTATCCGAACGAAACTGACGCGAAGCAAAAGCGCATTGATTACGAATTTTCTCGTTAAATAAATAACGCATTATTAACGTTCTACATAAATATTTAGTCGTTCTGATTTAGCAATATCGCCAGCTACATTGGTCTATGGGAGAATGGCTACCAACAAGCAGTCGTGGCCGAGTGGTTAAGGCGTCTGACTAGAAATCAGATTCCCTCTGGGAGCGTAGGTTCGAGTCCTACCGACTGCGAATATCCGACTTCGGAGTGGTTCTTTTTTTATTTCATTTTTCTTTTTTGTTTAAAAATTCAACGATATTCTTTCCTATTTTGTATTGTTATTATCATTATTGTATTTATGATTAAATATTTACGGTTCTATACTTTGCACGTGAATATTACATATCGTTCCTATATATATGTAATGTTTATTATTTTATATTTCAGCACTCCTCGAGAAAATAATAAAGTTGCAATCCTAACCTATATTCATAGATCTGAGTAACAGAAAATACAAGTATTTTCAATTTAATAATAAAAGATGAATTTTCGACTTTATGAATTTCAGTAATACTGAAGGTTATTATTTTTGTTTTTAATAAATAATAAGTAACCACTCAGAACGCTCCTCTCCCATCCCCCTTGTACTAAGTACAAGAGGTGAACGATCATCGATGACTGAGAAGTCAAACTGAGTCAACTTCTCGAGTCTTCCTCACGCTCAGGGAAAGAAGCTACAGCTCCTCATCGTGGTTACATCATCTCAATGTTAAAATCGAGATTAAGGAAGATATACTACAGAAATGATCCTGTGAAGTACGATCTTAATTTCACCGTCCGCGACGATACAATATGTAGCCAGCTGTGCATACTTGCTACTGCGGGAACTCGTTTAACTGTCTAGCCATCTATGAGGAGAAACTCGAAGTAACATCAAATACCGCGGTGATGTCATACAGTTATATGACGCGTTACCTAATTATAGACACAGACGAATACTATCGATAAAACGATCTAGACGACAAGCATTCCAACTATACCTCTCGAATATTTTAATATTTTCTACANTATAGACACAGACGAATACTATCGATAAAACGATCTAGACGACAAGCATTCCAACTATACCTCTCGAATATTTTAATATTTTCTACATTTTTTCACGATATAATTTCTTAAAGCTGCATTATTCATTTTTTCCATTTTTCAAATCAACTTTACATTTCGTAGAATAATACATACATTTCGGTATATCGAAATTACTTTCGCCACAGGAATAATTCACACCGCTGGAATTTAATTTCCAAAATGACACTAACAATAGGCATCGCTCGAGTTTAATTTCATTAATAGAAAATATCGATTCCCGTGCATCATTTATTACCACGGTTATTCGGCTTACACGCAAAACCAACGGACGAATATCAAACCAATTACGCCATTGTTTATTCATCCGGATAAACTTATTACGATCGAGATTCGACGTATCGATTAAAAGTCACCGTGTTCCATCCTCTGCCGGTCGCAATCTCGCAACTTCTTCCGCGTGCTGATTTTCTTCCCACGGAAATATCGATCTCGGAACACGCGGTGTTCCCTGGAACTCGTAATTGCGAGCAGATGGAAACGAAAACATTCGCGGAAAGTTGCAGGTAAGGCCGGTATCGCGTTTTAATTAAAGGTTCGAATCCGCGCGATCGCCCACTTGCCATGATTCAACAATTAATTAACAGTTGCCGCTCTTGTTGCTGGCAGTTGCCCTCCTCCGTGGTAAAGGGGGAAGAAAAAAAAAAAAAAAAAATAAGGGAATTTATTCGGAAAGTTGCCGTTTCCATCATCCGCGTAACGCGTTCTCGAAACAACGAAAGTTCCGCGATACTTCCGTCGAACGAAATTGAAATAAACAATTCATCCGGCATTCCGCGATGGAATTTGTTAAAACTTCCAGCGGGGGGGAATTTCATTGAACGCCGATAATGAATTCCCGTTCTGATTCCGATTCGATTACGATCCGGTTATTTTTAACGACGCCGGGGGAAACAGACGCGTGCAAGTTTCCATTCGAATATAAGCGCGATGAATATTTACCTATTCGCGGAATCGTGGTATTTCGGGACCGGCGAATCACGAATCGCCAGATTGATTTCGAGTCGATTCGTATATAGATAATTTTAGGGGTTGCTCCTGATTTGCGAGCTTCTAGCGTCACATTCGCGGGATCCTCTTTTAATTAATTTCCACCGTCCAGCCGAGTAATTTAAAGCGGTTCACCGTTTTTTTTTTTTTTTTT
Source organism: Euglossa dilemma (assembly GCA_002201625.1). Classification (NCBI taxonomy): domain Eukaryota; kingdom Metazoa; phylum Arthropoda; class Insecta; order Hymenoptera; family Apidae; genus Euglossa; species Euglossa dilemma. The sequence continues at coordinate 590,696 of NIJG01000017.1, read as the reverse complement.
CGCGGCCGCGATCGGATGCTTATTACAAATTTACCGAGACCGGCAAGATTATGAAGATTATACGGTATAAAAATAATTGTCGAATCGCAAGATCACGGAGGAACGATGGAGAATATATACCGTGCGGAAAGCGATTAGATTATATTACAGCTCGTTCTACTACCATTAGACCGATCAAAAGTGACCCGAGAGAAGGTTTAATCTCGTTATATTAAGTCCTTCTTTTTCTCCATGTTCCAACAAAGCGCGATATTCCGTACCGTATTAACTATTACGTTATCCTCGTTAAATATATAATCGACATTATGCTCATATTTTATCGTACGTATATTATTCATACATTTATATCAATATATCATTGGCCGCATAAAGAATGTACGTTACGGAATAATTATGGAATCACGGGTGCAGTGATAGCAATTGCTATATGACACTACGAATATATTACGTATGACTTATGACTAAACGGATGTGACTCGGTTCTGGGACTTGACTTTGGTAAACTCTTGATTCCGTTGATTCCAACGCATTAAAACACGAAGAAAAAGAAAGAAAAAGAAGAAAAATGGAATTTTAATACACTCAGACCACATTTTTTCCTTCGTGTCACCAAAACACGTGTGTGATTACATCCGCACCCATTGTTTTGTTCCTAGACCCTGAAAAACCCATGATTCGTTGATTCCATCGCAAAGAATAACGAAAAAAAAAAAGAAAGAAAAGAAAAATCGAATTTTAATACACTCAGACCACATTTTTTCTTTCGAGTCACCAGAACACGCACGTGGCTATATCTGCACTCATTGTTTTGTTCCTAGACACTGAAAAACCCTTGATTCAGTAATTCCAACGCATAGAAAAACGGAAAGAAGAAAAAGAAAGAACAATCGAATTTTAATACACTCAGTTCACATTTTTTTCCCTTCGAGTCATCATAACACACGCGTGACTACATCCGCATCTATTGTTTCATTTTTAAATCCTGGAAAACCACTGATTCGTTGATTCCAATGTACAGAAAAACGAAAATCGAATTTTAATACTCTGAAACCCTATTTTTTTCCTTCGAGTCACCAAAACACGCGCGTGACTACATCCGTACCCATTGTTTCATTCCTACACACTGGAAAAGCCCTGATTCGTTGATTCCAACGCATAGAAAAACGAAAATCGAATTTTAATACCTCCAACCTACATTTTTTCCCTTCGAGTCACCAAAACCCGCGCGTGACTACATTCGCTCCCATTGTTTCGTTCGACTCGAATGACCCAATCACGGTGAGCTCTAACAACGAGACCTCCCTATCGACGGAAACATCGAAAGCGGCGAAAGCTAGAGGAACGCCGGCGAAAGAAAGCTGGAAAGAGCGCCGCGGCGACAAAGGAAGCAGCGGAAATCGGCGAACGCGAACAATGCTGGGGCGAGAATCCGGTCACGGTGGCCCGGTTCTTTCGTCGGCGCGATTTGCATGACACAACGGCGAATTAGCCGTTCGCCAGTGGCCCTGCGAGCGTTTCGTCGCCGTGGTTCACGCGTCCCGGCGTCGAAACGCGGCTGGACGCGTGGGCGTCGCTGAGTAACCCGCGCCGGTGGGTGGACACGTGTGCCGCTTGTTTGCCGCGTGCAATGGCCCACAGCGACGCGCCAAGACGCCTGTAAACAATGCGAGCATACATTACACTTACGCGCACCCACATCCGCCATTGTGTACGCACCCCCTTCTTCCCCTTCCCTCCACGCCGACGCCTTTTTCTTCCCTTTCTCCGCCGTTCTTCCTTACTTTCCCACTCGTTTCTCGCTTCTTTCATCTTCTCCTCTTTTCACTTCCTTCTCCTTTTCCTTCCTCGTTTATGGCCTTCCTCCGGCCCGACTCGGGTTCTGATTATTTCGCCAGGTGAGACTGCCACGTTGCTTTTTGGCAAATGTCGCGCACGCATGACGAGGAGCGTAGTTTATTCAGCGAGTCTTCTTACTTCATACTCGCGTGTCAAGGTGAATCACTCCGTTGTTACTCGTTATTAGCGATTCGAGATTTTAGACTTTTTTTACTAGAATTTTATGTTTCAATGTATATAATAGTATAATGTTTCAATGTAATA
>NIJG01000017.1:531346-584717 GCA_002201625.1 Euglossa dilemma | reverse complement strand
CTTCCTTTGGGTATCGTACACCTTGGGAAAGAAAATGCGGAAAAGTACGCGGTCAAAAGGGCCTCGGATTGGTTAACGAGCTGACGAGTGTATTAACCGATCAGGGGTGACTCTTTGGTGAAATCAATACTCGTGGAAAATTGATTAATTGCACTAAAATTAATCTATCTGAAAGTTCGATCGGGGCAAATCGACAAGTCCAATATGTATCAACATTAAAATCTCAGCTTTGGAAAGTGAAAATTCGGAGTGAGAGTCTATCTCCTATCCAAAAGATCCCCTCGTATCCTACAATTGATTACTTGATCTCGTGTAGAAATATTTAACCCGAAAATAATTGGAATCGGAGCACGGTAAATAAAATAAAGTTGGAGAAATCGGGATAAAGGAAAACCGGTGAACTCTCGACGTCTCGGAAAGTTTACAACGATACGATTAACGTGGCAGGGGCACGTAGCACTAATTATCCGGTAGTCAGTTAGCTGGTACGCGACAATGAAAAACCCGACGCTGAGCGTCGGATCGTGGAATACAACGGGGAAACAACGGTTACGGGCGCAGATAAGGCGTATCTAAATACTTGGGAGCTGTGACGGGGTTGCCCTACGATTCCAAGATGCCGGGCTCCCGGAGGGGTAATAAATCCGAAGTGCATTAGCGAACTTGGTAAGAATACAAGGCGTGTTACATGTCGCCTGTAACAAGCCATACAATAGCGCCGTGGCGGAAACTGGAAGCCGGCACCCGTATCGTTCCTGAATGACAACCAGCTTAAGGTGTAATAAGACTACGATAACAAGCGTCTCCTGCCTCACGGATACGAGATCGCACTTGACAACACGGTGTTACAGTCATTCCGGTCTGGATAACGCTTGCCGGATTTGGATTAATCCCTCGCCTCTCGCGACACGCACGTACGACGCGAGGAATCTTCAAACAATGCTGGTTCGCGTGGTTGACATAATTGAAACGGTCTTCCCGACGATCGACTAATGCCAATTTTCCTTCCCGCTTTGAGCGGCTGCAACGATGCGTCGGAATCAAAGAGCATCTTCATCTCGTTACGGCCTGCGCTGGTTCACGGTATAACTAGTTAATCGTATTACGTTATACCGGGATATAATTATCTCGAACGGGAATTTGGTATTATGGGACGGCTCAGGCTGATTTTCAAGCGTCAGGGACGCGACAAGGGTCGCGGGTACAGGGATTAGGCAAGATGAAGGCTATTTTCCTTAATTCTCCATCAGGTGTCGCTGTTAGTTCTCTATTTATTGCTCGTTCCCCTAATATTCGCTTACAACGGTCGAAAGACATCATTACTTTACATTATACAATGATATCGAAGGTTGGATGCGACTCGCCGCATTTTCAGTAGATTAAGTCGATAATAATTCCGAAAACAGAAAAATTTCATCTACCAGACCCGATCGTCGAAGTGACGAATAGACGACCCATAAATCATATTATTGACCGCCGAAAGACAACCCCCTTGACAGTTTCCTACTCCTCAACTAAAGGTCTCTCCAACACCCCCACATTCGATCAAAAAACTTCTACCGTTCCTCCACTAACACCCTCGTTATCCAATCAAAACAAACTCGGAAACACATCATCCAACTTTGTAAATCTTGCCCACTTGCGTCAAATGGAAATAAACACTTCGCAACCCTAACTGAACCAGTTTGCGTTCGTAAAGAAACGTAGACATAGTCCCAATTTCTTACCCCCTAAAAAATAAGGGTTCCAATGAAACAGTCGCGATTAGTATGGAATGTCTAATTAACTCGAAAATCACCGGATAAGAGTTTCGATAAAAATTTGCAAGAAACGTAGGTCGAGCAGCTGTCACGCATGAAAACGCGAGGAAATGCGGGGATGAGGGTGAACCCTGCTTAAAGATATCACGTAAAACATAAGAGGGGTGTGTCGGTGTGACGAGCATAATGCAGCGAGCGAGGAAAAGTCGCGAATATCACCGGAACGCGAAGTTTCCACGCGGTGTAATTAACTCAACCAAGTTGCCTCCGCGTTGGTAAGTTTCTAAGGGGTGGTTTACAACCGTCGGCTGTCCACGTGCTCCGCCTGCGCGTGTCAGAGGGTGGAAACAGGCCGCACATAAATTCGGCCGGGTTAGAGCCGCAGATGCGAGTCGTCGCGGCGGTGGCTTGGCCCGCGACCAAAGCTGATCGCGTTACAAAGTAGCCTCGGCCAGAGTTATGGGGCCGCCTCCTCCAGGGTTTCCTTATTTTTCAGAAACCCGCCTCATCGGAATTTCCAAAGAACCCTCGTTTCCCATTTTTTCCCTTTTTCCTTCCGTTTAATTGCGTTCACCCGGTTACGGGGAGACTCTTTTTGCTCGTCGGTCGATACACGAGAATGTCCCGTGCTTTACGAGGGAAGCAATCGTTTTTTGTTTGCCGGAGAGGTCGATCGAGGTCCTGTTCGAAGTATACACGGTCGTTGATCGCATTTGCGATTTTTATCTTCGCAAATTCTTCGGAAGATTCGTGGAGTTTTCAGCCGAAGAATAATAAACTTTGGATAAAATTCGATACGTACGGATTGATTTAATTCGGAAATCTTATTTTACGGTTCTACGTTGGACGAAATTGAATTGATTCGCGTCACTCTCTCCTCGTAAAGGAAATAATTGCTCGTTCGGTTTATAAAAAAGGCTCGTGCCGAAACGAGACCTGCCGCGCGACTGCTGTGCAATTAATAACACTCGACACGATGTAGGAGATGCGAAAAAGGACGAGAGTAATCTCATTAATTGCGGATGCAACGTGGATGGTACAATGGGAGAATATCCCTGGAACAGGCGGGATTCGGTGTTTGTCAATGAAAACGTGATTAAAAACCGCGTCGCGTGCTTCGTTAAAAGCCTGTACGCTGCTTAATTAAAACAGTTACAACGTTTGGCGCGCGGCACCGACTTAAAGCACCTACCTGGCCACGCGAAGCGGGCCACGTGCAACACCCTTTCCCTTTCGAACAAAAAGTAATCCGCCAAAAAGTAAAAAAAGATCCATAAGGCAGGGAGAGTGGCGAGAAGCGAGTAGGAAAACGAGGAATGTCCATTTTTAACGATTTTACGAGGTACCGTGAGTTTTGTTAATGACACCTGAGAACAGGGAACCGATTGCCCTGCTCTTTTCACTCAGGGTGAGCGTAAAATTATGATAAATCATAACAAGGCTCGGTCAAGCGATAAACGGTTACCTTTTTTTAATATTTTCAATTTTAATCCAGGATTCCACCTGTGGTAGATTAGAACAGAAAATACGTGAGTGTTTCAGAGACTCCGACGATTTTTTAACTTCAATAAAGGGCAGTGAAATATTCGGTACTCTCGCGAGTGTTTAGTAAGCCTCTGCTATTTTTTAATTTTGATAAAGAGACAGGAAATATTTAGAACTCGGAAATTTTTTCATTTTTTCAAAGGGACGCGCGATATTCAGATTTTTCTATCGTAAGAACGAGAATATTTTTAATCTCCTGACTTACCATTTGAATTCTAATGGTATAGTCAACGGGAATGTCGGTCACACGCTAAGCAATCTAGTTCGCACACGTCGAAGACTAACGCATAACTGAGACAGGGAAACATTTGCGGAAATTCTCCACGATGTTTATATCCGGTCAATCGTCGTTTGTTTTAAAACCATAACCTAAATAACGAATACGAAAAGATAAATACATTAAGAATAACTATACACGAAATAACTCGATAACTTAACCTAAACAAGTGTTTTACTTTTTTCGTTTCATTGTTAAAAGCGTTAGCGAGGATACAAAGATATAAGAAAAGCTTCGTTGTTGCGTTGTTCACCATGAAAAAATTCTTCGAGCGCAAGGGATTAATGAGCAGACTCTTGCCAAACAAAATTTCGAATTTCGTCTCTATCCTGTACCAAATTTTCGGAAACAAAGCTACAAGTTCCTACGTTCCCGCTCTTCAAAGAAATTCCGAGAAAAATGGAAAAAAAATAGGATACGTACGCATCTCTTCTCGGCTCGCGTGCCGAATCGGGGAAAGCACCGTCTGGTTATTTATTACCCCGGCCTAAAATATGACGCGTATCCCCTCGCTGGTCGTTTCCACCCCCTTGGCTCCTTTTCACTTAGTAGAACGCTATCGACATGAATAATCACGAGGGCATAAGTATTCGCGAAAGTTCAATTTCCTGTCACGCCGGCCGGTGATTTATCGCTTGACGCCTGTACACACGCGTGGATATTATTTACCGCCCTCTCGATACCTCTCCGCCTTCGAGGATCTCGCGCGTTCGTGGAAACGCTCCCACCGCCGTGAGAAATAACCAGGGAGCGCATTTGTTATTCATGAGGCCCCGTTCGAGCGGATATCCTAACACGCGTTCACCGGCTTCTGTCCGAGCGTTGCGCTCGGCTCTCACGATTTGGAAATGGAACCGATCGCCGATCCGTTCCCCGTCGAACGACCCCGGCACAGCACTCGGCAACCTTTACGCGAGAAACTTATTTGTCAGCCCGACTCGCTGCCAAGGCTTCCCGCGCGGTTGATCGATCGCGCTGTTTGACAGCCGGCGAATTTTGTGATTAGGGCCGCACGACTGATTGCGACGATAGGCGGATTTGCCGGGGAGGGCGAGACGGAGATGATCCCTGAGTGTCTTGACAGTAAACCCATCGTGGTGCTCGTTTTTCCCTTTCCGAATCAAATTTCAAATTTCCACGCTGTCGTTTTTGCCACTCCGATCCGAGTACGCGTAATATCGTAACTCGTGTTTATTAATGGACACGATTGTGATCGGGCCACTCGTTTATTTTCACAGCTGTCATTTCAGCTTTACTCTTATCGCGTTTCTTTCCAGTTATCTTCTGGGTGTCTGAAGAATTTTGAACAGATACACGGTGGAATATATTTCTGTATCGCGTAAAACGAGATTGCGTTTGAGATTCCACTGTCATTCAGAGGAATAGGAGATTCGTTTGAAAACGGTAAAGCGTTTAACCTCGGGTTCGTATCTAGAACCAGGACGTAATTCACACCCGATAACCGGACGGAATAATTAGGAAAGACGGTGGGATTGTCAGGATCGAATGGAACCTCCAGCGAGGATGGGCCTAACAAGCGTGCCACCCCCGCAAGAAGCTGCCGGCGAGGCAGAGGACCGAGGAAGACGAGGCGAGCCAAGCTAAAAGCCCGATCTGTAAAAAAACCGGCGAAGAATTCAGATCAATCACCGGCGCGGCGAACGGGAGGTAAGGTAAAGGGAAAAAGGAAAACGGCGCCGTGGCTCAGGGGCGCAGCAATAAATATCCGCAGATCGGCTTTGGATGCTTTCGGTAGGCTTGGTGGCAGCGCGGAGAGAGGCCGTCGAAAAGGCAATCTCGCTGGTTCGAGCCCGGCGATGCCATCTTTGCGCGCAGACTCGCGGTTACGCGCGTCCGAGCAGCCAGCAGCCAACAAAGAGGAGGCTCGAGCGGAGCGGAGCCGGCTGGACGGAGAAGAAGAGAGAGAGATGAGAGGAAGAGAGGGCCGAAAGCGGGCGACCGGTCGTTCCACGGTTTTATCTAGTATCAAGAAGCGCCATCGACCGCCGGCAGGCAGCAGCCGTTGCACGATCCCATCGCGGACGGCGCATTAAAAGCAAAAATAAAATTATTGGAAAGCGGCGGAATTCGGCGTCGACCGGCTGCCCGTTCGGTGGTTCCAGCCGGTAGATATAAACGGCCACGTTCATCAAGCCAGCCGGCCTTCTGGCTCTGCCTCCCGCTTGTCTTCTTACCCGAGCGGATGGCCGGCTTCTGATAGCATTATGCGAAACCACGGAACCCTCTGCGTGGACCGCGCGGTGGTTTTGTGCGATCGGCAGGACGCGTGTTTCGTGTGGCGAGCTGCAAGTGAGAAAAGTTCGACAGCCAGAGCTGCTTCCGAGCCCGATCGAAGAAAGCGGACGGAATGCGGTTCTACGTGCGCCGTGTTCCGAGAGCGTACCTACTCTTCTTCCTCGAACAGTTCCCTTCCTCTTCCAGCAACCCCGTGGAATTCGGTTACTCCGAAGTAACGATTTTCCATGGTTCTTGCGAGTTTAACGAAGAATTCTAGGCTCTCGTAGCCCTGATTTACGAACCTATCGGCCAGTTGAATCGAGACGATAAGACACGAGTGTCGGTATACAGCGTAGGTGTTCTTCTACCGATCCAAATCGGTTCTTAAACCAAAGGTATCACTCGAGATTCCCGATACGTCGATGTCAATAATAATCGATGCATCGGTAAATCTACGATCCTGTAATCTCGTTCCGCGATCCAAGGACCAAACGAAAGTCCCGTCATTTCTGATTCTCCGAACGCTGACCGAACCCGGAAAAATATCGGGAAACAGTGCGAAATAACACGGTACGCAACGTGAGAAGGATCTCGAGGATCTACCAGATGCTTATCCAGGATCATCGTTCACCGCGAATCCGCACGATCGGTCTTATCAACGAAATTCCCGCGTAGAGACTGGTTCCTCTTTCGAGCTGGCAGAGGAAAGGGAAGAGGAAAAAAAAGAAGAAAGGGAAGAGGAAAAAAAAGAAGAAAGGGAAGAGGCCAAGGGTACATATCGATATCCACCTCGCGCCCGTATCCTGACGCCTGTTAGGGAAGCTGGTCCGCCGGTTTATCGGGACCGCTGTTCGATCAGCAGCATCGGCATTCCGCGTGCGGCCGAAAGATTTCGAGGAAGCGCGAGTTTCGAGGAAGCGGCGCGAGCGGCCGATTAGCTCGCCAGCCTTTCAGCAATGCGGTTTTATCTGCGTAACGATATCTCGAGGGAAGAAGGAGAGGTGAGGAGACGTTGAAGGCAAGAGTCAGACGCTGCAGGGGTATCCGTCTTTCTCTCTTCTCGGCTGAATCTCCATGCGGATTACAACGACGTCGGTAGGTGAGACCTCGGGCTGTTCTTACAACGTCGCCCTCCTCCGCATTCCCGGCGTGAGTAAATAATTCCCAGCGCCACGGAGAAAACGTGGCTCCATTATGGTAAGTTACGCTAAGGGGACGTGCACACACGACACCGTCACGCTGCTTCCTTTCAAGGCACTCGAGTTCGTCGATACTTTGGAGAACTAAACGCGGTTGTCGTACCGGAGTCTACGAGCTGGCTGCCGGATTCCCTTTTGGTTCATTTGCATTTGTTCCGAGTTCCGCCTGTGTCTTCGCGAGGTTTAGAGGTTCTGTACTTGGGTGCGCAAGGAGCAGCGGTTTCCGAGCGAGTTCTCCGGGTCTTTGCGGGTAGAGGCGGTTCGACGAGGAAGAAATATGTGACGGGACGTTTCGTATGACAGTTGATCCAGCGATACGAGATTTCTCGACGATCGCTACAAAGTTGATTCCAGTTGATTACAAAGATTGCATTTTTATATGAAAATGAATCGAACGATACGGTATTTTGCGTTAAAAAGAGAGAAAAGGAGACGTGTCGCGTGGAATCGCATAGTCAAACTCCTCATCAATGGCATAAAGGGTGGAAGAGAAAGGAAGGTTATTCGTCGAAAAATTAAAATCTTCTATCGTGTAAATTAATAACAATTTCTGTTCCAAACGCTTCCTGTCGCAAATTTCTGAACGTTCGACGGATATTGAAATAAACGCGATAGTTTAGGAGAAAATTCGCGGTAAATTTGAAATCGTTACTCGCCTGTGCGCTCTCTAAAATCCCCTATCGCGTAAATTAATACTAGAGAGCGCACAGATGAGTAATGACTTTAAATTTATCGCGTTTATCCTAATATCCGTCGAACGTTTAGAAATCAGCGAGAAGAAGCGTGGAAATGACATTATGCAGCGTAAGGCTTACAACGCCGCGGGATTTATATTCGGCGAATAAAAACTCGCCGTGAAAGCGAAAGAGTTCGTAATTCTTTTATTTCCTGCCGGCAAAGTGTCCTCTACGTTTGTTCAATCTTGTACGACACTTTTCACGTGGCGAATATTTTACGACGGGCTAGAAGCATGCGACAGTGAAACGTCGGTTCCATTTTGACAGCGAATACGGCTAGCAGAGATAGCGACATTGTAACAGAAATTGAATAGAAATCCCGGGAAAGAAACCGGCGCGGTTTCGCCGAGATGTAACGGCGTGTTTGTTGAGAAAACCGAACGGCAAACGGAGGCGAAATCTATGCCGGAAGTAGGCGAAATCACGAGCAAGCGGGTTCATAAACAGGTCACCAGAGAAACCGACTAAAAGCTCTGCGTTACAACGGCGTGTTTCAACGTCCGCTTCGTTTCTGTCCAAAACGCTTAAACTCCGGTTTCCGCTTTTAGATGGCGAAAAAGGAGAAGTCCGTTTATTCGAAATGGCGAGCCACGGATTCGCGGGCTGTTCCCCGGAAGAATCCAAAGAGCGGCGCGTACAGAGAGAAAGAGGCCCTTATTTCTCTGAAGAATCAAAAGTAGGTGCTACAGAGAGGTCGGTCGAGGTGCTTTCTTTACAAAACATCAAAAGCACCCGCGGAAGCACAAAGCCAATTCCTTTCCAGCTACAAAGGGCCCGGTCGTTCAAAGGGCTAATTGAAGTTGAACTTGAACGGGTTAAAGTGGACGCAACGAGGAGAGGGTTGAAAGGGCTCGGGTGCAACTCGTGGAACTACCCTCTGATCCGCGGATACTCCGAGATATTAAAATTCGTTGGAATTAAATCCCTCTTTCAATTGCAAGATACACTTGCAAATCTTCCAGCAACAACCGCTACGTTTACCTCGAATTTGAATTCGTTATTTATACGGTTTCCTTAAATAGAAATTTCTTCCTCATTAACAGAAAACCTGTTAATCCTATTATTATAAAGGACACGTCAGTTTGATCCAATATAAGAAAACGGTAATTCCTGGAAAATATCGACAGAAGCGATGGCTACTTTCGACATTCAATCTCTCTAGATTGAAACTAAAGATATACGACCACTCTTTTCGTATGAAAGATTCAAACTGTCGGATCCGAAATTCGCCAAATCTCGGAATCACAGTCTCTCGATCAAACTCCGAAATTGAATCACCCGAAATTACCTGCGCGAAACGAACACACCTGCAGGCTACCGCAACTTGGCAAACACGGGAATATTCGCGAGACACGTAGAAAGACAGGATCCGGCAACGGAGTGCCGGAGCTAGGTCTATTTTCATTCCCGGAACGACGATAATCCTGTAACTTTTTCCAGGAAGACTTTTAAGGTGTGCAGAACCCCTTAAGGCATCCAGGTTCGGTTATCTCTCGCGAGGTTGTACGATATCGCGCGTCGCCGCGAGGAGAAAAGTGGGAAGAAAGGCAGAACGACGACGACGACGGGTCCTTTTAAGAAGGATCTTAACTCGGGACCAACTGAAAGGGTCATCGTCAGATAGCGCCGGTTGCTCTTTGTCACCTGAAGCCCTCGCGATCGCTCGGCCGCCCCGGCGATAATATTATTTCGCATAGCCCGGGATTCATCGTTGTCAACAAAGTGGAATCTCTGGTACGGGCCGCAATGCCCGTTATCGTCACGGCCCGCCGTTCTACGCGCTGCATTCGCGTAATTAGACCCCGTAATCGGCGTATTTCTCAACGTCGCTGATAAGTCTCGCGACGAGCCCGCGGCCATTTTAAAACCCCCTCGTATTTCGTCCCGCTTAAGCCGGCGACCTGCTCGCGGATTTTTAGACCAGTTCCCGGTCCCGAAATCTCCCGTTTTTCTTTGTCTCTACTCTCGTCGCTATTCTACAGCCAACGGACTCCGGAGCTCCCGGTTTGATATACGGAGACAGAGATGGTAAGTAGGATTATTTTCCGAGGATAGCGAATGATTGTTAGGGTCTTTGCGAGGCTTCGCGAGGTCCTTGCAGCTAGAGGAGATATCCTTCCTTGACTGACGCGATACCACGACCAGTTTTTGTCTCGCTGCTGTTCTTCCTCACGGTTAGTACGCTCATTAGCAACCTCCGTATCTTAGAATACGGTAAGTCATATTCGCAGGGGAATATATATATTAGAATGGAGAAAAGAAGAAGAGAAAAGTTTCTTGGAGAAAAGAAGGATCAAAGATACTCCGAAAGACACTTGTAATACAAATTTCAATGACTCTAAACCAACGAGAGACGAAATTAAAGAAATTATTCCTCCGATTCCACCAATTACCATTATTAATTCTCTAAAAGAATTTGAAATATCGCACGGTTCCAGGGACCAAAAATTCCTCGACGTAAATTATTCGATCAAATTATAACGTTCTTGTTACTTATAGTCATTGTTCGTTCACTCACAACGGTCGAAAGATTTCACTACTTTACATTATACAATAACACCGAAGGTTAGACGTGACTCGCTGCAGTAATAATTCCGAAAACAGAAACTTTCACCTACCAGACTGGACTCACGTGCGACAAACCCACTGAAGTTACGAATCATGACTCAAAACAATAGCGAAAGAGAACTCCGATGCCTTCTTCCTCTTCTTCAGAAGGCATCTTCCGGACACACCCACATTCCAATAGAAAAACTCTATTTTTTCCATCATCAGATCCTGTATCAACCAATCGCAACATATTCGAACTAAATTCCAGTGTCACATCTTCAAACCTTGCAAAACACTTTAGCTCCTTGCATCAAACTGAAATAAACTCGACAACCCTAATCGAATTAGCTTGCGTTTGTAAAAATACGCAGACATAGTCCGAATTTTTTTACTTCTCAAAAATAAGGGTTCGAATGAAACATACCGATCCTGATCCACGAAATTACAATGAAACCAGTCCGAAACGGACAGAGTTAAACAACCCGTCGTTAATTTTAATTCGAGATGCAATTTATCATCGCGCGAAACAGAAGCTGTAGGACGGGAAGACCGGAAGCGGGTTCCGCGATCGGGAAAACCGAGGATCCGCGGGACCTTATTCGCGCTTGGCGGATTAATATTTCAGCCCGGCCGGTGTATCCGGCTACTGGCAACCAGTTAAGTCTCATTTCCAATAAATCGAGAGCCGGTTATATCGGGCGGCCGAGGGCAACGCCAGAGGACAAGCCCGGGAAATATACAGCGGAAAATACGATCGGGCAAGTTGAAGTTGAAAAACTCGGGACCGCGTCTGGGGGAAGTTCTTTAACGGAAATTTCAACGTTATGTACGAACTTCAAAGGGGCTCCTGGCTACCACCCCACCCTTTCCTTCCACCTTTGCTCCTCGTTCCTTCGTCCCAGCCCCCCGATTCCGCTGGCTTTGCGCGGAACTACTACTTTGTTCATCGAGAAAAGTTTCGGTATTATTTACCCAGAGCCGGTTCAATTTAGAAATACAAATTTACAGAGACTGCGCTTGTTCTGATTGAGCCCGGGGTACACCCGCGCGAGTTGCACGCGAATTTCATTCGACGGTCCTTTCGCCGTTTTATTTTTAAATTCCCCCTCGCCTCGTCTTTTTCTGTTTCCCTTTCTCGTCGCGAGACAGACGGAAGCGTAAATTCGCACTTCAGGATGCTGATTATCGGCGAACTGTCCGAGATGGACAGTGTTCGAACAAGGAACAGTTGTTATTGGAGATTAGTCAGACTCCGACTTGTTTCCATCTTGGTTTCTCACACGTTCGCTTACTTTGGGGTGTGGTTATCGTCCTCGTGTAACAATTATCTTTATTAACGTTGAAAATAAAATCACGACACTCGCTTGTTCCAGCGATCAGTTACTCGAGCGTATCGTTTTTCGTAATTAGTTTCACGCGAGTCAGTTGCAACGTTGTCTTCTCGGGGGTATTTACGAGCCCGCGAAATTCGAAATCAGCGGGACCGCCAACAGCTACAATGTACCCGAGCGTGCGGAATAAAATATTAAGACGTAAAATACTGGTTGAAACCCGGGGGAAACATTTCTTCCATGGGACATTAGCACCGCACGGTGTAACTCATCGACCGCCAGCATTAATTACGTCGTTTATCACTCTCGTTAAAGGTAGCAGTCGATGTGCACGCGCGATGATGAACGGGACCCCTCCTTCCTTTTTCCTCCCTTCTCTCTTTCTCTCTTTCTCGTTCTCTCCGCGAAAAATCAATCTGCACGTACGCCGGAAGGAATTAATCTTGCTCGTGGTACGCGGCGCAGCAATAATCGCCCCGTGATATATATTTCACCATTAAACCCGCATTCGGCCGGATTTTTTAATTCATCAGCTACATTACCAATTCATATTTTAAGAAGCGCCTCGCCCTCGGCCCCGAGATATGCCTGCCCATACGTTATCCCGACACATTATTCCCTCGTTAATGAACCAACGTTTTCACGCTTTAACGACACCCCATAAATTAATGCACTCGCACGTCACGCTACGAACCGCTCGAAATCCTACGATGTTGCAAAACGACCACGTTTCCCTCCCTTCCACCACGCCCGAACGCGTGGACCGCCGGTTTCCGTTCTCCCGGGATCGTAAGAAGGTAGATTAACCGTGGAGGTACACCTTTCTGTATAGTGTTTTCGAATTTATCGCGCACGCGGCTCGCCTGTTTTACGCCTGGTATTTATTATGTATCTGACAGAGTTAATGGTATAGGGGTGGATCGGGGGTGAGCGATACGCGACGTACCCTGGTGTTCCTCGAGCGTTTAAGATGTCATTTACTTCGGTTAAATTTCTGATCCTTCACAGCTCGGTATATGTACCTTCGCGATATTAACGCTAGCTTTACGAAAGCCTTTTGTATGTAAAGTTGTATTTTGTGCGTGTCTATTTTGTTGTAAGTCGATGCAAACTGTTAATATCGTATAATTGGAGCAATCCATCCGTCGAATTAACAATTTCCGTAAATCTAGTGTCAAGATTTCAAAAATAATATTTTTTAAGATAGATTTAAAGTTTTAAATAGTAATTATCAGTCAAATTACCCCGCAATCTTCCGAAAGTTTCGTTTTCTGGGAATAAAGATCGAGTGGAACTCTTGAAACGCGCAACCTGAAAGTATCGCGGCAAAACACGAGACAGCATGACGTATACCTATTTTCATGGACAGATTTAAGGGTAAAGGAAATAAAAAATTACATAATTGGAACAACCCACCCGTCAAATTAACGATTCCCGTAAATCTAGTGCCAAGATTGCGAGATTTACAGCGGGAAATAAACGGATTTGAATTCTCAAGTAATGATTATCAGTCAACTTACTTCGCAATCTCGCGAAAGTTTCGTTTTCTGGTACTAAAGATCAAGCGGAACTCTTGAAACGCGGGTCGTAAAAGCACCGTGCGGCGGTATAAAAATTGCGTCGAGATTTTCGGTATCTCGGGTATTTTTCCCGACTTACCGCAGACGAGGATTTACGTCCGAGCTGAAATTCCGAGCCACCCCATTGTCTGCGTAGCTCTTACTCCGACGTACTTCTCCGCTGTATCCTCGGTTCCAATCAGGTAATCCCGATGCAAAAGTCCGTGGAAATACCTGCGCAGCCGGAGCCGAGCGGCCGTTCGCCAGGCACGTTCCTGAGCGACGCTGCCGCGGCGCACTCAGAATTCGATTCCGTTGGAGGAACGCGCGGTGAACGTCGCGGCGTGATCCTCGCGATAATCGCGAAAATACGCGGACGTGTGGCCGGCAGGGAAAAAGCGGGGAGAAATACGCAACGACCGCGGGAAGTTTACGAGAAAGGTCGGGGGTTGGGCGGCGGTTGCGGTGGCAGGCCGCTTTCGTGATTTCGTCCGGTAAGAACGCTAATGGGCTGACGCGTGACCGGCTCAGGTGGCTGGCATCGTGGCTCCGTGTAACTCGCATTTACATACCGGTACCCACACAGCACCCACATGAATAAATATGTCGGGACCCGAGTGACTTAAGCAGTCTAAACACCGGGATGCTCGGAAATACACCGCCGACGCCACCCAGATCGCGAATCCCGGATTCAGCTTCGCTGTCCGGGCTACGTCGACCTCTATTTACCTCTGGGACCATCCCGGGATCTTACAGCTACCGAACCAACTTCTCCTAGTTATGGTCGCCGCCAGGGTGTACTCCAATTCCCGGGGTTGAAGAGTGGTGCGGACGGAGATGATTTAGTTTCGGTTTTCTTCGTTATTTTCTGGTTCCTTAGATTCCCGTTCGATAATTTGCGATAGATCGCAATTAAATTACCTAATTTTGTTACCATAAGTTAAATAACTATCCCTAAAGTTCTGAGCTTTTTCGATATAAAAGTTTAGAAAGCTAAGTTGCGTCTTTTGTCGATTAAAATCGATGGAACGCGTTAAAGGTGGGAAATGAAAGGAGAAACAGGGCGCCGTCGTCTACCAGTCGTCGATATGAAACCCGCAGACCGGCAACAGTCGTTCGATCAACCTAACGATCCACTTCCCCACCCAATTCCTTCCTTACATCGAGTTAACCACAGGCCAACAAACTTAATCTGCACCGAAACGATACCCACTTAGTCTAATCCTTGGCAAGTTGCAGCATCGCCGATCGAGATCGTTCGACGTTAATCCAGCGAGCCTCCGCTAATAATCCCCCCCGTAGCCTCTGCCGAAACCTCTGTATACCTCCACAGAAGCCAGCTTACCCAACCTTAACGGACAAACTACCTAAACAACAGTCTCCACGGCTTCATCCGCTGCGCAACCCCCGCTGGTCAAAGAGCAATTAGCGGTAGGTCGTTTCACCTGGCGCAGTTTCGCCAACTTCCACGGATATTTCATCTTAATCACTGGGCTAGGTCCGTGCCGGTCATCAACACCTGGCGTGCTTTACGAGCTAATCGGCCGCGGGATCGGCGACGTTCTATGAATTTTAACGGGGAACGGCGCGACGCGACGCGCCGTCCCAGGCCACGATTAATACCGTTACCAGGGCGGAATGAACTCGTCCGATATAGACCGGACAACGAGTCCTGGGTGTCCCGATGAGATTTACAATCAATACGGTAAACGCCGCTGCCATAATATATTCCGAGAACCGGTTCTCCTCGTGTTACGTTCGTATACCATAACGCGGCGTGCCACGGGTGATAATACCCGGTATAAACGTACCCCTAATAGCTTTCAATTACCTGTAAACTGTCCACTTTTCCTATGACTTATGGCCCCGTTTCTTTATCGCTAATCCGGATTACCCGGGATCTACGCGGGCACGGTTATTACCGGCCATTCGTGCCGTTGCTACCGATCCGATCTGCCCGATCGCCCAGCCAGTTCCCGGGCCCCCGTCCTATCCCCGTCCTTCCGCCATTCCTTTCCTTTCCTTCGGAGATAGCTACGCGTCTCGGAATTTTCGTGGGCGTCCGGTGAAAGGTGCAGCCGAATTGAGATATAACGCGTTAGGGCAGGCTTCGATTTACGCTACGATCGTAACGTCGATCGAGGTTTACGCGTCGATCGAGGTACTTGGACTAGCGAATTTATAGAAAGCTCGGGAGACAGAGTGGTATGGATTCGAAAGTTACGTTTCTCGCTCTGCGTTTCTTTTCTTTTATCCAAATCCTCTATTTTCTTTCCCCTTATCCTGAAACTTAAAATAATTGTCAGTATTAGTCGAGTATTTTGGATATGAAGGCGATTTTAAAA
The DNA here is from genome assembly GCA_002201625.1 of Euglossa dilemma. NCBI lineage: Eukaryota > Metazoa > Arthropoda > Insecta > Hymenoptera > Apidae > Euglossa > Euglossa dilemma. The sequence continues at coordinate 569,176 of NIJG01000017.1, read as the reverse complement.
TTGGAACTTTTCCGAGCGTTGACGAAAAGAACTTCCAGGAGCATGATTTCGAGAGACAGAGTGCTATGAACTCGAAAGTTACGTCTCACTTGCCTTTCTTTTCTCTTATTTGAATCCCCTATTTTCTTTTGCCTTATTCAAAAATTTAAAATAATTACCGGAATAATTGGTCGAGTGTTTTGGATACGGAGGTGAATTTAAAATTGAGACTTTCCCGAGCGTTAATAATTGATTATGACGAAAGGAGCTTCCCGGAGCATGATTAGGTAGTCACCGGTAATAATGTCAAGGAAATGACTGCCAGTGCGGCCAGTTGTGGCCACTGGTGACCACCGGCTGACCGTAAGATAGACGTCGTGGACGGCAGGATGTCGGTCAAGGGTTAGTTGATAGCGTGGACCAGCTCGAATGGCCGAGGGCTCGCAGCGATGGAAGACGTAGGAATTAATTGCAACCCGCTGAGAAATGCGCGTTCAACCATCCTTCCATGAACCTTGATCGATCCCTAACGCGGAACACCACCTGGTTGTCGGCAAATGTTCCGAGCTGTCTCAGTAGTCGAGTCCATTATTCTTTACCGAAGTAGTTCGCAACTACGTTCGCGTAATCCTTATTGATTCGCAATCGAAACTCCATTCTGACACGTACACACACACACTTGCCATATATGCACGCTAATCACCGCGAATGCTGCATCATCCTATTGCGGATTTATATCCACAGGGATGGTTAAGGTTAACCATGGGATCCTCGAGCAAGGAGCTTGATTCGATCACGGTTATTTAGTCGCTTTTTCTTCCAATGCTGATCCGAGATTTCTAGCGACAGAGCGAGTACATACGGCTGAGTACCCGATGCTGCAGACTACCGTCGTAAGCGATACGATGCTAGGGAAGATTAGTATAATTTGCGGTCAAATAAAGGAAGAGGCAGATCACGCGAAATGGCCCGTTGCTGTAACGGCTCGCGTTACCGTGATTTGCGGTCGTCCACATTTTTCTTAGCACCTCCATCGCTTTCTCGTTTTTGCCCTTTCCTTTTTTATCCCGATTCAGCCGTGTCGCGATGCTAATAAGACAATATCTTTTTGCCAACCACTCGGTTCTATAGATTTATTTCCCATCGTGGAATGTGTATTTTTATACTTCATCAGGACGTGGGAAAAAAAATTACCTTTATAACAAATTTATTTTCAAACACGATACAATTTTGTCCCTTTGTTAAGAAATTATAAGAAAATAGATAGCCTATGTATCACTAGTAACGAATTATTATTAGTAATACGAATAAACTTTAATATAGTTATATATTTTAGTATAGTTATAATAAATTAACTTTAAAGCGAAACAAAAACATTTCATTTCCAGATATCAATTAACGGCTTCGCTCGAGATGGAAGTTGCGGGCAAAACGAGATTCCCTAATCTAACACGACATCCTTTAAACTCTTTTCGTCGGCTAAATTGCGAGTCGGAAGATATTCCAGTCATTTGCGAGCGAGTCTGCGCGAGTAGCCACGATCTACGATAGAGTCGGACAGGATAAGGACTAAAACGTTGGAATTACACGCGGTAACAGGATTTCTCCGAGTGAACCGTCAACGGGCTGGGCTGGTTTCGGTACAGGTGCTGGTAGTTTTTAAGAGAGCCGAAGGCTTTGCACGGATAAACGGATTTCCTGCGTCAACGAGTTGAACGGGATACGCCGGCTGATCAGGCCAGCTCGTCGTTATTCGTAACTGTTCGCTGCGTATAAACCGGTTAAGCGAAACCGGGGATAAGATAGCATCGAACAGGCCAAGGAACGTGAATGGCACAGGGATAAAGTGATCAACGAATTATCTTTGTCTTAAGCCGCTTCAAACCGTTGAAACTATTTGCCTGCCGACGCATTGCGTTGACGGATCTAATCGATCACCCGGCCGATTGATGATCGTTGATATCGTTTTTTTTCTTCCAGCAGCAGATCGAAAGAAGGAGCGTATCGACGCTGGTTAAATAGGAGAGACTGGTTTCGGTGGAGACTGGTTTTTCGTTCTTCGATTTTTAACGAATTACCCGGGTAAAATGCTACTAGAACGATTACCTTATCTAGTAAGAGATACTTCCGACGAATTAATTAAACGATTAAAGCCGATCGAACGTGATTCCGCCACGGGCTTTTCATTTCTTACAGCGATAAAGCAGGCTCGAGTTTCAACCTCCTATCTAATCAACGATAAATAACCGAACAGATCAAAATGACTTGTCCTGGACAGTTTACTTTCGCAAACTCGCCGTAATTATTATCATTTGCAACGATGCTTTCAATTTACGTCAAATGTTACTCGCAAATCGTATTAAAGTGGAACGATTACTGGAAATTTAGAAGATAGAAACTAGTCTCCTCTTTTTAAAAAGTTAAGTGTACCACTTTAAAACCCGTCGTTAATATCGCAATCCTCTCGCAAGATTTTAATAACTTTCTCCAAGATTAAGCTTAAAATATCGTTTTGAAACGATACGGTTATCGACGCGAGGAACCAAAATTTTAAGACAACAATCGACACACGCGGAGGTCGAGAAAATTCTACGTTCCCGAGAAAGCAACGATTCCAGGGATCTTTGGAAGGAGTAAACAAGCATACGGTACAATTCAATCGGCAAGGTGAATAGGATTCCGGGAAGCTTGCAGCTCGCAGGAGCTGCAGAACAAACGAGACGTCGTTGGAGATTTAGCAACAACATGGCAGCACCTCGAAGCACACCTCTATGGCAGGCGGCAAGGAAAGGGACTCGTGTTTCTCAAGCAATATCAAACGTGCACGGACAAAAGGCATAGCCGGTGTCAACGATAGCACGAGCCAGCGCCATTGTGAAACAAACGACTCGCTACGCGATGGCTGTTCAAACCGGATGCCACTGCCAGTTCACGGTTCTTTCCTGCCTTCCCATTTCTTCTGCACAATGGAAACAATTATGTCCCTTTAACGGCCCCGCCAAGCTTTTCTATCTTCCGCACGTTCCCATCGCCTTCCATCGAATCGCGATTTTCAACTCGATTTCGCCACGCTCGCCTGCCCGCTCGTATTGTACACTTTCCTCGCATACGACCGCCATTTGGTCAATTGCTGGAAATCTCGAATCGCTCGTCGGGCATTCGGTTCGATGATCGATAATTCGAGATTTTTAAAGCCGAGAGAGGTTCAAAAGGAGCGAGGGGTTTCGGTCATGCTTGATTTTTCCACTTGCTTCTACGAAATTATCCACAATCTTTATTTTTCGTAACAAATAAACGTGTATGCACATGTACGATAGAAATAAATTAACGAAGCGTGGGAGGAGTGATTAACACGTCGCAAATGACGGTTATAGTCGTCCGATTTTCGACGATATGTAGGCAAACGATGGCTATTTTAATCAATAAAAAAAAGAAAAGTGTTAGTACGAAGTTTAAAAATGACATGATGATGACGGTTATAGCCGTCGAGAGTTTTTTTGGAAAAAGTGTGATCAAATGTGATAATTTTCACTTCCAAACATACAACTTACACTAGATTTCATCTGGCAGTCATAAGCAACTGAAAAAAATGTGTTTCTGAGCACGATCGTTAAATTAAAAATGTGTAGCAACGTGTTAAGAAGAAGTAGGAACGCGAGATACGTGAGAAAAGTTTCGAAGAAAAGAGTCTTAACGCTAGAATTGGCAAAGGAATCAAAATGAGTCGTTTGATATATTTCACTTCACTAATTTCTGATTACAATTACCTTCGTTTGTGTACAATATAGATCGCGATAGATCGGCAGTCCTAGCGTTAAAATACTAATATAAAATTCCTGAATTCCAGTACTTCGATGCCCATAAACCAGTCAGCGTTAATACGTCAATTTGAAAACCTGAGCTCGCAAATCACTCTCGTCCACCGCATCCAAAAATCCTAGTCCGCGTCTGTCCAGATTTATCGAGCTCAGTGACCCATCGTAAATCAAGTGGTTTCCCAAAACCCATTCTATTCCTACAAGCTGTCCCACGACCACCGTGCACGCGATGGAACGAGATCGTAAAACCGGTCAGTGTCCAAACTCTACTCGCAATTACCAGGAATTACCAGAAATATACAAATCAACAGGTCTCGCAGAAAGTTCTGGAACCCTGTATCCTGACCGCGACTTCTAACAGCGATTTCTCTGTGCTCAGCCAAACGAAATCTCATCGAGTCTTGGCGGCTATCGGCGCGAATCATCGTCGGTGGAGAAATCTACACCATAACCGATCCACGAAACGGAAAGTCACCGCGAAGCACGGAGAAGAGGCGATGGTCGAGGAGCGAACGCACTCGAGGCTCTGGTTCGACGAAATCATCTGAGCCAGCCACGAGGTGCGGAGCCAATGCAAACAGCTCTTGGAGCCGCGGGCAAGACAAACACGCGTCCGACCCTCGAGGAACCTGCAGACTCACCCGTTTACGCGATCCCGTGCCTCTTGGTCCTTTTGCCGATCTCTCGTCGCCGATACCAGCCGCGACTCCGCGAGTCCTGATCGATGTTTATCCACGGAGCCGCGCGAAACCGAGCGGAAGCCTGTTTTCAGACGCGACCCGCGCGACTCCGACGCGCGTTCCCTCTTCTTCGCCTGTGTTCGTTTGCTTATCGCCATCGCGAAACGCTCCGTCCCTTTCCGCGTCGCTTTCACCGCCGACGCTGTTTTCTTCCCGCGCTTTTCGAACGGCAAACGAAGCTGCCGAGACGGCGAGCCTTGTCGCGGAAGATAGAGAGACTCTGTTGGTTTTGCGCGGCAGGTTTTCAGCCTGTTTTCTGAGCTGCCGATTGTTGTTGCACGCTGCCAGCCCGATGGAAGTTTGACGGAAGGTTCTTTGACGACGGTTTATTCTGCTGGGACAGGGATTCGAGGCACGCTTTGATGCCGCGCCGGTTCGTCTAGGAAGGCTGCTTCTTTAATGATCTTCCAGTCGGGCCACGGTTTGTTTTGAATATTGCGGTATTTGCTTAGCGAACCCGTGCTTTTCCACCGCGGATTTATTCTCACTCGGCCCGAGGCTAAGGTCGGTGTCGCGGAAATTTATTTAACGCAAGGTTAGACACGTCCAGATGAATTGTATTATGCAATTATTATCCGACCCGAGGACCAATCGAAATGAAAGATCACTTCGTAACGAGATCTTGATTCAAATTATGTTTTAAGGAATTTTCAGTTAATTCCGAATAATAATTTGTAGAAAGGAAGCAGTAACAACGATATCCTCTATTAACTCTTTAATATACGAGTTAGACTCGTCATTTATTTCAAGGCCCTTCTTTAACTTCGGTAAGTATTTTTCTTCATTCTATGTCAAGAGATAAGTTTTATGAATCAATCTTATCAATAAAAATGCAGTATTTAAAAAAACATATATTCCTTTTCAGCTTCCATTCTTTAGTTCAATTTAGCAAAATAAAATAATATTTTTCAATAGCATCAAGTGTATTTAATTTGTATGTCAAGAGGTAATTTGTATGTCAAGCACAATCAGAAATGTAAATTAAATATATATAAGCTCACAGTTTCAACTACAATTGTCATATTAAAATACACTAATTATTATACATCAAATATACTTTCTAATTTTTTCTGACTTAATATAATTTGATTCTCTCGCGGTTGATCACAGGATATCGGTTTGCTTCGCGTTCGGTTTTATTAAGCGTATCTTTTATCGGGTCTTCTGCAAAGTTTAAATAACGGCGAGAGTAGCGAAAATCTGGAAAACTTTATGTCTATTGATTTATATTTGGGTACGCTCCTTGCAATCGATACGGCTGATATGGAGCCTACATTTTACGCGCACCAAAGGCGGTTTTAACCGAGATCGAGACTCCATTGCTCGGCTGTGGTTTGTTCATTTATCGATAAGCGGGAGATTGGAATTTTTTGCAGATATCCCCGTATCGAGCCGTCATATCGTTCAGCTGCGGTCTCGTGCGTTTTTGTTTTTCCCCGAGATCCCAGGATTATTTATGTCCGCAACACTGCGCGCCAGAGTCGAAAAGTTCCATTCGAATTCGGCTTCAATCCGGCGGCCACGGTTTTCTCTTGAATCTTTGACGACGCGAAAAATCGATACGGAAAGTTCGCAGAATTTTAAATAACTTTTCCATCGAGGTAGAAGATTAATCAGACGTGAACAATGAAATCGCGATCGAGGTTTTCTATGCGTTAAAGAAGATCCGGTTTTCGCGTATATACCGCTTTCATCTTTCTGCCATAAACTTGGAGAAATATTTTGCGACGATAAAGGAAGAAACGGCAGTTCGCGGAATCGCTTTTCCCTAGAAAAACGAAGCGATTCACCTAGTTGAACAGGAAGCTTCAACTTCGTGCTCCATAAAACGACATCATCCATAAACTACATATTACATCGTCGTTCTCTCAAAGGAACTCGCTTCGATTTCCTTCGACTCTCGACTTTAAATCAAATAGCACAGATAGAGAAACACGCTGCGCGGCTTCTTAAAATTGTTCGAAATTGAAAATTAATACACGAAGAGAATCACATGTGTCCATAAATCTCTATAAATTCGTTAGTAGCCTTATCCACTTTTTCGTTAATTACTGATAATGACTGATAATGAACTCCCTGTTTAGGCAACGTTAGTTTATGGGAATTGAAAATTTACTTTCCATGTTTTCATCGTGATCGGCAGTAAATGTTATAACGTACTTGAAAAAAGTTCAAAAGCTAACTTTCTGTACCATTATATCGTCGTTCTCAACGAGCACAGATTGCATAGTGTCGCGCTCAGTGTGATAAAAGACATTTTGACCTCGTTGAAAACGATATCAGAATAGTATTTTACGTCGGGATAGACAGCACTAAACAACCTCATCTTTTCACCAACAAAAGGAAGAAATCCGACTTCGGGAAAGTAATTTCTGTTCCCTCAGAAGACCTCGGCAACGGTGACGATCACCGAATCTCTGGTCCCTACGTATGGTATTATTCCAAGCGTGTTCGGTCCTCGAAAGCGCATCGGCAGCAGCTAACAATGGTTGCGAGTTAGCTCGAAACAGTTCCCCGAAGCTTCAGCTGGAAGAAAGTCAGGGTTAAGTCTCTTCTCCTGCGGGACGTCGGCGAATAAGTCGATGGGGTCCGCGGCGCGAACGAAGAGGCCTCCGGCGCGTGTTTATAGAAGCGGATGGAAGTCGAGGCACGACGAGGATTGAGCAAACAACGCTGGATCTTGAGTTCGAAGACGGCTTCACTCATCGTCATTAACACCGCATAATACGTTCGCGAAACAAGCGTGCGTTTCTTTCTCTGTCTTTTCTTTCTCCTCTTCTCGCGGCTTGTCCTCTCTCTTTCTTCGCCATTCTCCCTTTTTCTCGCGGTTATCTTCGTTTCTCCCCTCTTCCCGTCCTTTCTTCTTTCCTTTTTCGGACCGACAACCAGAAACAATGTGTACCTTTGGTCTTGACACGATTCTGAAGCGGCTGAATACACAGGCGTACCGGATACGTTCTCCATCGACTTTTTGCTCGCGCGTTTTGCATCGCGAATGGAGAATTAAGGCGAGTTCAGTTGGCAGAAGCGTCGTAGATGCAGTGGATGTAAACTGCTTAAGATTTAACAATCTTCTCTTCGAGCCTCGTATTTTCAGACAGTAATTCCTTCTGTACAAATACACGTTCTTCATCCTTTCACCTCGTTTTCGAAATTATCGCAAGTGGCAGGGTAAATCAGACGATATTCTACGAATCGAGCTTCGTTGATCGATTATCTCCTGAACTGCCAATATTTGGTACTTCAAGAAAATCAGCCCTTCTATATTCGCTACTTAAATCTTCAAAAATACCAATCGTATCTAATCTCGCTCCTGAATAAAAATTCGCAACCTTCTTAACACTAAACGTACCGATCTTTTTTATTCTTTTCTATTCATACCATGAATATAATTACAAATAGGTAAAGAATTTTTCGCTATAAAATATAAGCTAAGACAAAAACGAAAAGCGAGAAATTGAATAATCAAATGCTACAAGAATTTAGAAAAAGTTAAATGAGCGAAAGAAATAACAATGAATGTACAATTTTAAATTAAATTTTGAAAGTGACTATTCGACCCCTCTTGGTACGTTTAGTGTTAATAACTCAGGAAAAACTGTAAGAAAAATTCTCCACCCCGAAACACACGAATATACCCAAAATACGAGAGACTTCATTTTCTTCCCTCTTTCAACACCATAGACTTAAGAAAATCACGCTTCTGCCAAAAACTGCCGGTGGCCAGAGCACACAGCATAAGACAAGCGCGCGATATATGGCAGCTCTGAAGATACACAATTTCCACGGAGCAAGCTACCCCGTGTATCCAATATACCAGAGTTCATCGCTTACAAATACTCCGTAACTCCGTCAATTAACTCACCCTCCGGCGGTGGAATTTTTTCTCGGAATCACGGTTCCGCGCGGCGAGACGCCGGCGTCTGCTATTTGCGCCGGCTCCGAGAGGCGTCTGAGGGAAACGTCCTTAAGTCAAATATTATGTTTGCCGAGCGAAGACGTTTCCACGGGGACCTCGCGGAGGGTTACGCGCCGATTCGCAGCGATATCGCGCTTCGCAAATCGAAATGGCGACGAAGGAAAACACGAGGGACGCCGAAGATTCTTCTCGGCCACGGCGTCTTCTTTCTCGCGTTCTTAGGCGTCTCACGTCTCTCTCTCTCTCTCATTCCTAGGTGTCCCTCGTCTCTCTCTCTCGTTTCAAGGCGTCCTTCGTCTCTCTCTCTCTCTCATTCATAGATGTCTCTCGTCTCTTTTTCTCGTTCCTAGGTGTCTCTCGTCTCTCTCTCTCTCGTTTCTAGGTTTCCTTCGTCTCTCTCTCTCTCTCATTCATAGAGGTCTCTCGTCTCTCTCTCTTATTCCTAGGTGTCTCTCGTCTCTCTCTTGCGTTCCTAGGTGCCTCTCGTCCTTCTCTCTCGTTCCTAGGTGTCTCTCGTCACTCTCTCTCATTCCTAGGTGTCTCTCGTCTCTCTCTCTTGTTTCTAGGTGTCTCTCGTCTCTCTCTCTCTCGTTCCTAGTGTCCTTCGTTTCTGTCTCTAGTTCCTAGGCGTCTCTCGTCTCTGTCTCTCGTTCCTAGGTGTCTCTCGTCTCTCTTTCTCGTTTCTAGGTGTCCTTCGTCTCTCTCGTTCATTCCTAGGTGTCCTTCGTATCTATCTCTCTCGTTTCTAGGCGTCTCTCGTCCCTCTCTCTCGTTCCTAGGTGTCCCTCGCCTCTCTCTCTCGTTCCTAGGTGTTTCTCGCCTCTTCTCTTCCGTTCCTAGGTGTCTCTCGTCTCTCCTTCGCCTCTCGTTTCCTCTTCGCCGGGGTCGAAGAGACTTCGACTTGGAAAATAGAAATCAAGAGACAGCGAGAGGAACCGGCACAAACGCATGCTGATGAGCGGCATTTCGCAGATGCCGCGACAACTCGCGCAACTTTCTAACGCCGTTGGTTTCCGCGTGTTTTTCCTCTCCTCGTTTCTTTTGCCTGTTCAACGCCGTCTTTCGACAATTTTTTCCCAATTTCGTTAGCGAGAGATAAAATAAAACTAAAAGGTCGACGTCGTGTAATTATCTGTAGGATAGTTCGGTTGATATATTTAAAAAGAAGTCTCGCTGATTGTCTTTTTATTTCTGGTCCCGACGAAATCTATGTTTGATTTCACGGCGAGCTTGCAGCAGGAGAAGCTGAAGGGAAATGTCGAGCTCTGAAACTACTGAACTTTGTAAGAACGTAAAGCACGCTGGCGAAAGGTACTTTTGTGATTCGTTGAAAGGTTGATTAAAAGTTCGGGGGGAATTTTATGCCCGCATTAAAACTTGTTTCGTTTAAAATTTCATTTCGAAATCTGGGAATAGTGACGGTAATATTACACTGGGCAGATTTCCTGGAATCGTGCATATTTTCGAAATCTTTCCCCCCTTATTCTCCCATCCGAGGTTAATTGTATTAAAATCCGCGTTTCCGTTCTTCATACGCGAATGCATATTTCAACCGGCCTTTAAATTTCATGCGCGAGTTAGTTGAATGAAAAATTCCATTTCCTTCCCTTAATTAAGAGGACTAGATAAGCTTTGGGCGCGTGGAAGCGTAAAAATACGAAATCCACGAATAACCGCTCACTGTCGTGCTCCAATTATGCAACGAGATCTGTCCGTTCGGTTTTCCGTCTCTAATTGATCACGCCGATCGTCCGTTGCAATTTCCAATCGATCCGCAGCCTCTGCAATCGAGCCTCGCGAACAGCTTTGAACCCCGGTCACAAAGACTCACCTGAAAGGATAAAAACGGTGCAATTAGTTTGATTAACGAATCTTGCGGCCGATATGACAGACGCGAAAGGAGCGTAGGACCATTTAGAATTACACGGAATTAACGATAAACGCTGGAAAAGGGAGCTCCGCGTAAATTAATTATCTTCGACCCCCATAAAGCCGCTTGTTAAAAATTTTAATGAACAAATTCGAGTCGTATGCGAGAGTGTTAATTACTCGTCCGTTCACACGGTGGATTCCAATTCAATCTCCTCGTTTCCGCGCTTTTCTGCGAAATGTAAAATAATAACGAATCGAAACGTTCCTTCTCGCTAGAAGAAATTCATTTTTAAACCAGTCGCGTATCCGACACCTTTGACACTCTTTCCACCGGGTATTCTCTGTCGTAAATTCCGCTTTAATTGGAAAAAGAACAAATTAGATCTTTCGACGAAGTAGCTTCACCGGAAACGATTGTTCAACGTTCCGGTTCAGCGATTCGGTTAATTTCGAACGGTTACCGCGAACCTAAGATTTCGGTTGGCTTTTTTCTCAGTTTTGCGGTGCCATCATTTTCACGCGGTTTCGAGCTAACCTTCGCGGTGACACCCTTTTCCGGCGCACTTTCGAACCGCAGCTTCGGCACTGGCTGTTTCAGCCCGTCCACCGCGATTATAGTCCTTTCAACATCGAGTCGACGAATATTACGTATTTCGCTGCATGTAAAATTCAGTTTGTCAATTTTCCGCGAAAGCCAGCCTCTTCGTCGAGTACACGTGCCCCGGTTTCAAAGTCATTTCAAGAGTAAAACGGAAATCAATGAGCTCGTCCCGTCTACTCTCGATAAAAATAATATTTGCATAAATTACCGCCAATCATTCGGGATTAAATATCCGCAACGTTCGATGTGAATAATCTTGAAACAACGTTTTTATTTTAACTTCCCTTTTTCGCACGTTTTATTTTAATAATAATATAAATTCCAGCCGCGATCGTTATAATAATTCCTTAATTAAACGAGCCGGAAAAAGAGTGAATTATAACGCGAATTCCGCGAATGGAGATCCAAAGGAGAAGTTCAGTCCCGAAGTCTCGTTTACCCAGAGCGCTTTTCCTCTTTCACGTCGGATTTCCCGCCGTAAGATCCGTTTGAACGGCGCGCTGAAAAAGTTCCGCGGTTTTTTAGGATTACCAACGACTGGTAACGCGACTATCGTTGTCTGCGCGGCTACCTCACAGAACAACCCGGTCCGTTCCACGAAACTTTCCAGCTTTATCGCGATTAATCCGAGGAACGTTATTTTTCCCACGCGAACACCGAGACGCTTAATCGCGCCTGCTTTCTCGAAAAGCTACCCTTCCGTCGCGACCACCAGTGAACAGATCGAAGGTAATTATCGAAAGAACGAAACGAGACAGACGGGATGATAAAGATAGCGAAGATGGATTCTTTCGAAACGAGCGAAAAAGCGCGTTTGATATTCCTAACTCGATGAGTCTCGAAATCCGCGTAAACTCTGATTGAATTGAACCAACAGCGAGGTTAATTTAATTCCTCGTTACGCTCCGGTGCAAGTTTTCGAGGAATCGTCGGCATTTCGGGTCGTCCCTGTCCGGGAAAAGAATTTACTCGAGCAGCAACTGAAGCAACAACACGGACTCGGTTTAAAAGTCGCCGCGGCGTTATGGGCTAAACATTCGGAATTAAATTTAAATTTCAAATTTAAACGGCGGATTAAAATCAAAATTTAAATTTAAATTCGAATTTAAATTTAAATTGCGTTCGACTCGGCGTGTCCGTTTGGCTAACGCGAGACGCGCGGCAGATATCCGTGGCGCAGTCAGTAAAATCATTAACCCGACGAATGAACCGGAAACGAAGTTCCTCCATCCTGCGCGAGCTATTTATTACACCGATACATATTTCAGTTTACCCGGGATTATACGGAGAATTCGAACGTTCTCGAACCAGAGGGATTTCACCCTGCCAAGTCCGACGGCCGTCCTTGCCGTTTAATCGATAACACTTTAATCGATAGAGGGTGAAATTTCGAAACTCAAACACCACGCACACCATCAGGCAAATTCGAAGCTAGGATCAAGCCGGGAATTAAACCAAATGCTCGAGCAATTCTATTTAACAGCCACTCCATTTGTTGCGAACTACGAAACAACCGACCAGCCGTTGCTCTCGGTCCGGGATATATCGAGACAAACCGGAAGTGGAGGTGCACAGGCAAAAGCTGCTCGAGTCTCGCGCAGTTAATATCCTAGAACGGTGGAAAAAAAGCCGGGACCATAAGTAATTACGACTCCCTAACCCTTCGAACCTCGTCTCGCCGCAAACTACCCTCCTCCTAGTCTCTCTGCGCGGCTGGTTGGAGCTGCACGCTCGAACCATCCCCTTCCAACCCCTCCAGGCTTCTCTATACTTTGCCCGGGCAACACGTTTCTTGACAGAAAGTTAATAAAGTTTTCCAACTCGCATAAATCAGCGAGCTTCTTTGACCCGCAGCCAGTGTTACGCGGCCCACGCCGGACCATAAAAGCAACAAACTTTAATGCGTTTCAATAAATTTCACCCCCGTGCCTGCAACCCTTCTCTCTCTCTACCTCGCCTCTCCTCAACCTCTCCTTTTTTCCACTGTCGCGTTCCGCGTTTCTTCGATTTCACACGAGGATAGTTCCTCGGTTCTCCCCGGGTTCCTAACCTCCCCATCGCGGAACAGTTCCATGGCCGCGAGAAGTGGCTAGGGAAACTTCCGCTCCAGCCACGGGGGTGGAATACAAATGGCGGAACGTGCCACGAGTCTAACGCTTCTTGACGGAATTCCGGTTAAGGTTATTTGTTTTTCCCGTCGCACCGGCTTCGGCAATGATTTCTCCCGGATTTGCCGCCGAGAGAGGATCAGACCAGCTCGAATTTTTGATCCAACGGTAGTATAATAATTTAGATAACGGTAACGGTAGATAATAATTTAAATAACAATAACGGTAGATAATAATTTGTCAAAGTTTAATACAGATATGTTAACAAGTTTCGACGAAATTCTAGTTACGCTTAGGGGATGGCGTTTATTTTATGATGAAAGTATCCTCTTCCGTTTGTTTTATAGTTTCTAAAGTAATCTAGAAAACCTAGATTAGCATTAAAACTTAGGGTATAACCAATTTAAAAAGAATTATCGTAGAAGTAAAAGTAGAAACGTTGAACTTCAATTCAGTTTTCCACAGGCGTGAACACTTTTTCGAGGAAAGCAGAATGATTTTTCGCGGATTTGCCGCCGAAAGAAAATCAGACGAGTTGGAATTTTTGATCGAACTATAGTATCGTCTTGTGTTCCATTTCTAGATACTGGATTGGAAATTCTTAAACGTTGGATAATAATTTGTCAAGGTTTAATACAGATACGTTATCAAGTTTCAACGAAATTCTAGTTACGCTTAGGGGATGATGTTCATTTTAGGATGAAAGTATCCTCTTCCGTTTGTTTTCCAGTTTCTAAACTAATCTAAAAAAACCTAGATTAAGGTCAAAACATAGGGCATAACGAATTTAAAAAGAATTGTCGTACAAGTAAAACTAGAAACATTGAACTTCTTGCACTTTTTCGAGAAAAGCAAAATTTCGAATTCTGTCATCGAATCTAGCGCGTTTTCAACTCTTTCCTGTAAATTTAAAACATAGAAAATACGATACGATACGTTCTAAATATTTTCGTGCAATTTCGTTTCGTATTTCGAAACGAATTCCTCGCCGCGTTTCGCAATTTCTCGTACGTCTGGGGATGCCTTTGCAAAAATCGAGCGAGGCGAAAATTGCGCGTGACGCGGCTCGTTATCCCTGATCGTCCTTTTTCCGGACAAGACAGTTTCGGGGAGGTTATCTTTCTTCGGTACGGGCGACAATGACAAAAGAGATCCCGGTGCTGGTCCGTGTTGATCCTAATTTTTGCACCTTCTCTTCCCGTGGGACCTCGAGAAAGACGGTCGCCCTCGTGACCGGTCTAACAAAGAAATGTTGAATCGCATCGTTGGAATTGTATCCGCAGGTACCTTCTCCACATCGAGGATAAACTCGAGGAATTACTAGCTGGAATTCTCGAAAAGTTAAATGAAACTAAGTAAATTCCTTACATGAGAAATATCCAATCTAATCATCGGGTTAATTAATTTTCAACATTCCAGACATTGAGTTTTATTCCGACAGAGGTTTTCAAACGCTCCACTGCTTCCTAATCGTTGCTATAATTATCTCTGTCGAATTATTATTACCGTGAAACGCGCAGCGAGGATACGAGAGTGATCGTGAAGTATAAAATTCGCAGCGTAATTAAAAAAATTACATTTAATCTAATTCGTACATCGAAGATAGACTTCAAATTCATACTAATCGTATTTACACACTATCTACGAATTTCACCAGTGTGCTAGCATTGACGCAACTATTCTACAATTCCAATTGCGCGATGCGGTAAGCTGAAAAATCCCTAGAAAATACGAAAAGGTGGAAATACTTTCGAAGCAGGCTGCTGCCGGAATTCAGACACAATGGGATTCGACGTGTCACTGGAATACCGAAAATTAACAATAACGAAGGAATAATAACGAGTGTCCATTATCGGAACAATACGGGAACGAAATGAAAATCCAGGCTAAATCGATCGGAGCGTCAGAAGTAAGCCGGTATAAAAACACCAACAATGGAGAAACGAAGGAACAAAAGGGTCGGTTTGAAAGGCCAACAGGTTAAAAAATCCACAGACGCTGTAACTTGGATGGCAGCGAGAGAGAGAGAGAGAGGAGAGAGGGCTGAATGGAAAAGCGTGGAACGAGAATGCATCAGGCCGCGAACGGACTGGATCGTCGCCCGTTCGGGACAAACGACTTTATTCCAGCCCGGGGGTGGCCACCCCNCCCCCGCGGCCGGTTAATACCGGGAACTATTACTGCCGATTAAGCTATCGATTATGCGCCGGATAACGCGTTTCCCGGCGGAAAAAAGGATCGCCGGGAAATTGATTAAGCCACGGGAATGAAATTAGAGGGGATAACAATTTGTCGGGAAATCGAGTTTCCGTATTATCGCGGAGGAGAAGAAGGGGTGGTCTCGGACGAGGGTCGGGCGAACGGACGCGGACACCGGGAATTGTTCGCGAGAAAGCTTTCGTAACCGAGTTACGAGGCTTTCTTACAACCACTTCCGGGCTTGGCACGGCCGGTTAACGTTTTCACAACGCCGCGTTCGTTTAACGCGCGATCAACCGCCGACTCGACGTGAATTCTCGATTCGCGAAATTCTCCAACGGAGAAACGCGCGAGAAAGCGTAAACTGCCATTTTCTGCGTTTTTGCTAGCCGTTCGCGAGTATCGGTTCGTGATTATTTCCTTGATATCAATGGCGAATTTTTTTCATTTTTCGCCAGTTAGTAGAAGCTTTTAACCAGTTTTACTCCTCTTCTATGAGTTCAATTCATTCGAATTTTGTAATTTCGCGTTAATTAAATTGGGAATTTAATAATAAGAATTTACGAAATTTCTCACTTTGTCGTTGATTAAAAATATTGTATAATAATAATAGAAATATATCATACGTATCATCTTGTTTGAAAATAGAAAATGAATAACGGATGAATCTACACAAAGGAGAGTAATCGACAATACACGCGACAACGCTTCATATTCGAGAGCTGGAAAAAATAAATCAGACGACAAATAGATCCTTTCTTTTGCCAGGTATTACCGTAAACGTGCTTCCTATTTCATCCCTGTTCCTCCCTTTTTTTTCCCCATCGAAACGCTGAACGTTCGATTTGAAGAAATTGAAAAACTGATTGGAAGCTCGTTAATAGAGCACCATTTCAGAAGAGAATTATTTCGCACTCGTGCACCGGCCCTATTAACTCGGAATCGGGTCACGGAAAACTGGGTTAGAAGTACTATTTCGCGAGCATAGACGAGAAACGTTTTAAACAAAGGGGAGAGGGGTGCGAGGGGGTAGCAGGACCGTTTTGAAATCAATAATTGACTCGAACGCCGTAACGATGAAATTTCCCAACTGCGACGATATTGCAACCCAATTTCTTCCCTTTTTTCCCTCTTCCCCACCCTTTTCATCCCTTTTTTCACCCCCATTTTCGTAATTCGGAAATTTTTGCCAATTGATTACCAAAGCGAGCCAGAGGGAATAACGACGAGGCTGCTTTGCATTCGTGGGCGTGTTGACGTTGCGAAAAAATCGATTTACATCTCCCTGTAGTTACGTCGCGACGCGTCGTCCCGCTGACCAAACTTCGACGTCTCTTTTTGGTCGCAGCCAGAAACCGTTTTCATTCGCTCGCCGATTGACTCGCTGAATCTTTCACAACGTTTGTGCGCGATTATTTGCAAATAAAATGGCACGATGCAGAGAGATAGCTTTGATAGCTTCGTTCGATTCACGCTGTAACGATTTTTCGATAAGAAGAACCGTGTACTAGATTTTAAAAGATGTTACCTCTAGTGTGTCTAAAAAAAAAATAAATAAATCAAAATAATTCTGACGCAATAAATAGAATTATTCTTAATTTAAAAAAATTTATTATATAATTAGTTTGAACTCCAATAATATCTCGTATTCGTAAAATAAATGAAATACTATAGAACGATGAGAATAGGGATAAAAATCATTTACGGGAGGAGCTAATTTTCTGCGAAATTTCGCAAAATTCCAGGACCATTTTCCATCGCTTTTCAAGGATCGTTCCACGCTATTTCGTTCACGGGAAGAATCGGGAATAGGAAAAAACGTCGCAAGAGGAACATAAGTACATACGATGAGATAAAATTCCGGACGCACGTGGGATAACCTGCAGGTGGATATTAAACGAGCGAACGAGGTTAAATAGCGCAATTAGCGACGGCTTCGCGCGGGCAAAATTCAATCTACGACGATTGCAGCGCGAATCGAAGAGGAGAGAGATCAAGAGAGAGGAAGAAAACGGTAGGAACGCTCGGTGTATCTTGAAAAATAAGTGTCGAATCGAGTGCCAAACGGGTCTGACGTTAATTAAAAGTGCCTGGGAAGGAAGGTGGATATTAAACGAGCGAACGAGGTTAAATAGCGCAATTAGCGACGGCTTCGCGCGGGCAAAATTCAATCTACGACGATTGCAGCGCGAATCGAAGAGGAGAGAGATCAAGAGAGAGGAAGAAAACGATAGGAACGCTCGGTGTATCTTGAAAAATAAGTGTCGAATCGAGTGCCAAACGGGTCTGACGTTAATTAAAAGTGCCTGGGAAGGAAGATCTCGCCGAGGAAATTCCGGAACGGATCCCAGGCCGATAATGGATCGAACGTTTTTCCCCGGGATAATCTCTAACGCGTCTTTTTGCTCGTTAAACCGAACGCGTCCCTCGTTTTTTTCCTTTTTCCCTTTTCTTCTCGTTCCATTTTTTCCTCCCCTTCTGCCGCTCTCAACTTTCACGGCTTCCTCGTTAAGATAAGAAACGAAAGGTGGCTTTCCGTTTCGACGCTCGTGCACGTCAATTCCAAGGATCCCTCGGAGGATCCTCGTCCTTGATGCCGAAGGAATCGCACGGTTCTTCAGCGGAGAACGAATAAACGAGAATTTTAGCGAAACGATAACACTGGATGACGAAGAGTGAGACAGAGTTGGTTCCGCGTTTACGAGATCGAGAAAAATATCCTTCCTTTCCTTAGTCCATCTTTGAAGAATTTGAAATATAATCCGTAAAAATATATTTCACGAAGTCAGCTCGCCGGTTCTTGACACACGGTGTCAACTGACCTCAGTGGTTACCGTTCAAAAAGCTTCATAGATAGTTGACAATAAATCGATGTAAATCGTTCTGTAAACGAGAGTTAAGAGTCCCGAAAAGTGAAAAATCTCCAAGCTTGGACAGAGTTTAAAATAAATCTTCTTCGACGTAAGACGTTTTTGAGTTCTTTCGACCCATATCTCTTCGTGTCATCCTGATTATGCTTCTGACAAGTCATAAATAGCTAAAAGTTTGGAAAAGGCGAGGTTACGTGTGTCAAAGTTTCAATTCCCAACGAATCACGATAGACTCTCAAACAACGCTGTTTTCAACGGAAAACAAGTGGAAAAACGAAGAAGCGGGACGAAACGATAACAGTGGATGACGAACCGTTTGTTTCAGGCAAAAGGGTCAGTTGTCATACTCGCGGAAAGTTTGCCCGATAATCCGGGCACGTTATCAACATTTCGTAATAACGTTGTCGACAGGTTGGCAAGTTGGACGAGGTTCGCTACGACTGGATGGCTAATTGGAGTCATTGTAAAAGGTATTAAATTCTTTATTAAGGGAATCGACTGCGGGGTCGGTTATACGGTTAAAACGCGAGCGAACATTTCCCGCGACAAAGGGAAATTGTAAAGGGGCCACGAAGCAGCTTTGCAAGAAATATTACAAGTTTAAATATTCACAGGGATAAAGAAGCATGAGGGATCATAAAAGGGTTTCCCTTTTTTCTTTTTTTTCTTCTTTTTTTTTTGCTTCCAGTAACAGAGAGGAATTTTTACATCGAACAGTTTGGAATCCCGCTGCCGTAAACTGCAAGAGCATCTGGCATTATCTTTGAAACTTATTTTTTCAAATAAATTCCGCAGTGGAGAATGTGCAGTGAATCACCCGCTCAATAAAGAACGGAAGAAAAATGGGCAGAGCTTAATTCTCTCTCATTCCAGACACCGCGTCATATTATCTCTCCGCTGGAAATCTAACAGCGAACTTTTTTTTTCGACAGCCATTAAGCATTGCGTTGTAAACAAGAGCAAACTGCCATACCTTCGAGTCATCGGGTGAATAAATAGTCCTAACAGCGAACTGTTAGAACTCTTAGTCATCTTAGAACGAGTAGCTCTGACGCGGAGCTATCAATCCCGAAGTTAGTCCGCGAACAAATGGTCCTAACACCGTACTGTCATACCTCAAAGTCATCCCGCGAATAAATAGTCCGCGATATTAATTTCGATCAGCGATAGTCGAGGTGACAAAGCTATCGGTGAATATTCGTGGATATTAGACCGGATTAAACGATCGGACGATTAAACGATCGCGAGTTTCTTCGATCGATGGCTCTGTTCGCCGTGCCATGGGAATATCCTCGGGACCAAGAAGCGAGCAGACGAAGGAGCAGCCATACAACGAACCGTGTGATTTTACGGAGCGTGAATAAGCGCAGAGGTACGGCGTGATCGTCCCCATAAATACGCCGTTAAACGGCGTCGCTGGTTGTTACCGGAGTTCCGACTCGGTGCTTCAAAGATTTCCCACTCGGACACCGGTATCTGCCACGGCAAATTCTGCTATCCTTCCGCGTGTTTAGCGAACTCGATGCTGTTGTAATCCGTAGTGAAACTAGTAGCGTGTACTATGCGGGTGGAAAATTCCGAAAAGTTACAAAAAGTTCTTCATCCTACGCGAATTTGCTAGACGGTAGCGCACGCTGTAAGCTTTTCTGACGAAGAAACGATTTGGAAACTATATTACGATGATCTTCAACGATGATAAGATTTTTTAATACAAAGTTGTTAAAGGATTAAGTTCCACCTGACTTTTAAAGCGAGAATGAATTTTCTAATATTCTCACTTTCTGAGTAATATTCCATTCGAGCAAAAAATATGGCTTGAATGGAAATAAAAATATTTTTACCATATCTACCATATCAAAATATGAGTTACACACAAAGTTTTAGATATTCTCTATTTCTTGTAAATTTTCAACGTTCCCTTTGAACTTTTCTAAAATTATAAATATTTCTTTTTTCAAGTAGATTATACTCGAATTATGTGTAACTATAGCACTGTAAGTTAAAAAATTCTCGAATAATTGACCGAGTAGATTATATATTCAGTTTACAAAGATAGAGCGATGCAATTACAACGAAACACTCATACCAAGATCTTATGGAGTAATAATGTAAAATATAGGGAAGAATGCGGTATAGGTGCAGAGATTTGTAAACACGTCGCATATTTCAACGTGAAATTATTTTCGTATACAAACAACTTAATGGCCGCCGTTAATTTCGCCTGTAAAGGTGCAATGTACGGCAGTCGCCCATGGGAATCACATATAAAATATATTGCGCTGCGGTATCACATGCGAAAATTATAATGAATACCGCTGGATTCTCCAATGCAGCGTGAAATGGTATTTGTTAATTTAGTAATTTTGTGGACCCACGGCTCACCTTGATTCATGCATCGAGCCTGCAGTGTACCAGTCGATATGCTCGACTAGGCGCTAGTAGTACGGCTCGGTAATTGGTCAGACTGCCGCGTTTCACTCGTGCGTTCTACGCTATCGCATGTACACCGAACACAATCGCGGATAAGTGTTCAAAGACTGTTCGAACGCTAACGACAGTGCACGGAGACAAAGTAATTATTCGTTTAATTTCACATTATCGCGGTATAATTAATTTGATTTATCGCTTCTAAAGCAATTCATTTATTACTTTCATTTAATTCTATCAATTTAATATTATTACCGATATTATTGACTGAATTTAATATTAATCCAATATACGATATATCAAATTATCATTAGTACCTTCGTTGCGATATTATTGCAATATTATTGATGAATCGTATTCTTTTTTAATTAATTTCTATTTACTAATTTGCATCGATTTCGTTTCACTTTGTTGCTGTAATATAATTAATTTAATATCGTTATATTACGGTTCTCTGTTCGAGATTATTTTACATCATTTCCCTTCTCCTCCATTTTCGTAATGAAATTAAAAAAAGAAAAAAAAGATATATGATAATTATATATCTCAATTTTGCGTTCACTTTAAGGACTGCTCCATTTACAGGGGTTTAAGTACCAAAATCCAAATACGCTGAATAATAAAATTCCTGCGGTACCATCGTTATCCGATTTTCCGTGTCAAAACTTTTTACGTAATAGCCATTCGCTGATACCCTTTTACGCCGCCATTAAGCAGCTTCCAACGTAACAGGGGTGCATGAATTTTTCACAATGCCCGACCCTTTGGAGGAAAGCCATCCTCCCGATGGCCCAGTTTCACACGTTCGATATCGCTCGGTTGTTAATAGCGGCATATTTGTTATTCATCGAAAGTATCGACTGATACCTGTTAACGAGCAAGCTAATAATGTATCACAACTAGCCGCCACGGAATGAATAACGAATCCCGGATAATGCGGCTTTCCCAACGAGGTATTTTCGACATGAAACCAAACTGCCAGACGTTTCATGCTGTTTCCTTGCATCCGCCATTAATGCAGAAAAATTATTATCATTTAATTCCGCACACAAGTTTCTCTAATTACTTACACCTATATTTTTCTTGTCATTTTCATTCCCTCTTATTGTAAAACGAATCTTATTGCAGCAAAACGAGAGGAAACTGCAAAAAGTTTGAAAGTTTTCATTCGGTTAATATACCTTTCAAACTCGTTTAGAACTAGAATTTAATCTTTTATACCTACTGCAATGTGAATGGATTTTCTACTTAAATTACGTCGCAGATTTAAATCGAATTTCCCAATTAATAACTGTTTAGTACTTTTCTCTTTCAGCTTACGATCTTCCAATTACTTCCAACTGTCGATAAGGAATAAAGTACGAAATATTTTGAAATGAGAAGTTTGCACTTTAATAAGTATTTTAGTGGGATTGTTGGAAATTTTTATAAATTACGGACTAGAGTAAAATAAATGATAAATGACATCACGAAAGGTTCGCCGCAATATCAAAACTATTTTCACGTTCAGTTTACCCGGTTACCAGCGCTTCCGCTTCGAACTTAAAGCTTAATTTACCGGGACCCTACTCGTTTCAGTGTAAACGCATTCGAGTCGAAATGAGCATCGCGACGCCGCGGGTTCTCCGCAGGTATTATCAAAATCGCGCGTTTCCACGTTCACCGCGATGCATTGCGCGCATAATGTTGCAACTCAAGTACGTCGAGTGTAATTCTGACGCGATGCAAATTAGCACCGGCTGCGGCGTTAAAGCGTCGTGTAACAACACACGGAGGATTATTTAGGATGTAACACGACGCGATTAATGGGGCCTACCCCGTGGCCCGATAATCTCCGGCCAAGAAAGTATAAATCATCCCTAACTTTGTAATTTTCTCGTTAAACGTTGCTCCGTACTGCGTACATCATTGTAACGTATCGGGTAGGACATTGCACTTGGTTTACATGTTAATGGCGGCTTTATTATACGCACCGTAGATTTATGCGGAAGATACGCTTAAGAAGATTTTTAACGCGACAATAAGGGGATTTAACACGCTTTAGCGAGACGGCAAACGTGACAAAGTGGGGTTCGAAAAATATGTACTCTTTCCCCTTCGAAATTGGCTATAATTCTTCTTAAGTTTTATACATTTTTCTGTGTATAATTCACTTAAGCGTACCAACATCGGTTAATATATTATTCTGTACGTTAACTTTAACATCTTCTTGTAAAGCAACTCTTCGGAAGATACGTGTAATTAATTATTTCGACGATTTCCGGTTTATGGAAAAATATTAAAAAATTATATCATCGTGAAATTTAAGGAATAACAAACAAATAAATCGGATACCGGTATAGTATAATCCGTTATTCTATATATTTCTCCGAAACAAAATTTTGGCTTCATTAAAAAATGGAAAAAAATGCTCGTTATACTGGAAAATTCGTTTACCAACAAACGAATCTTTTCCACGATATTGAATAGATATAAATGTTCTAGATAGATAAATACAATCTCTTTATAATTTCGAATAATACCAAGCGATGATTCGATCCGAATTCGCGATTTTAATTCTTCCCCTAATTCCAAATTCCGCCATTTCACCATCCAATTATTTCGAGCATCCTATTCGAACCGTTTCGGTCTAACGGGCCATTAAAACTCGGCCAGTCGGAGCAGCTGGAAAATTGAAACACCGCGCCGGAAGGTAGAGGAAAAACCCTAGCTACCTGGTAAATATAAAGCGGCATTTGCTCGAGCAAATCGAATCGAGACGTCTGAAATCAGGACGAAAGGGAAGACGGGTAATCGGTAAACACTCAAGGACCGACGTCAGACCGAGGAAACGTCTTGACGAGAGGAATTCGTGGAACTCGGCTCTTTTCCACGACGAGACAAATGTTTCGATCGCGAGATCCTCGAAGCGGCGCTCGACGCGCATGAATGGCGACGAATTCAGCCTAATAGGATCTTTGGGTAGGCAGCCGGAGCGTTTAATTAAAATCCTCTCGAACCACGAGCGCTCGAGTGACGAGTGGCTTTCGAGCGGCTCGCCGCGTGCAAGCAAAACAGCTCCAGAAATGGAAGTTGGATCGCGGTGTGCCGCTGGAAATAATCGCTGGTGAAAGAATAGCTAACTTCGAGTAATTTTCATCGCACGTCCGATTCTATAATCGATCGGTTGGTTAAATACGGTTCTTACAAAGAGACATCTGCGTCAGATGAGACGAAGAATTAGGTTTCGGAGATGGCAACTGTGAGGAAGGACGATGATCAGGTGTCTGTAACTCGAGAGTTAGAGACGAGGCAGTAAATTTAACTGTTGGTGGAAATAGAATTTGCAGAGAAAGATTAATAGTTTAAAATGAGAAACTATAATAACACTTCTTCCTTTCTTCTTGTGAAAGAGGGAAAAGAAAGAGAGGAAGAAGTCTCTGACCATGCGAAAATTTAGAAAATTTTGATCGACGTTCTTAATATAAGAGCTTAACTTGAAATTCTACCTACACACTCGCCTAAAAGCTTTCCCTTGGTGTAAGCGTATAGAGCTTATACCGAGCGTGGATCTATCGGCGAAGTCAATGAACGAAGCGTTTCCGATTTAAGTATTCTTGGCCACGGTTCAATATCCTGTTCCCTTTGTGCTCCAGTTTCCAGGACCTTTGCGGCTCAGAAAGGACGCAATATGCTTAATGGACCGGCGCGATATCCGCGCGGCGTTTTCCAATTTTTCCGCCCTGGCTCTCCGCGCTTAAGCGTTCTCGCGCCATTAACTAATTGACTCGACGAGATCCTCGCGATATCGTTGGTCAAGAACAGAAGGGAGCCCTGTAGAAACGCCGCCCGGAATCCCGAGGACGCGAAACCCTTAGGCGGCGACGCGATATGGTTCGATAGAGCGTCTGGACGGACGTTTGCGGTTTCGCAGCTGAGAAAGCGGCTGTAATCTCGGTACCTGCTTTCACGTGTCCCTGCTACAGACTGCTGGCAACCTGCACGACAAAGCTCTCTCCCCGTTAACACGTTATCTTCGTTAATTTAACGCAGTCACTAGTTTGTTTCCCTTTACGAGCGAGTTTTCAACTGAAAGTCGTTATGTAAATGGCACGCCGTTGTTAGAAGAAAGGAACTGTATTGAGAGATATCGAATACTAATTTTTGGTTTTGTTTAAATAGTGATGTAATTCCTCTTCATAGACCAGGTTTACATAGATGGCGTAGCGTTGTTACAAAAATGTTAGTAACATCGAATAGAGCGAGTTTTCAGCTGAAAGTCACTACCTAGATGGCGCAACGTTGTTAAAAGAAAAGAAATGTATTGAGAGTTACCGAATACTAATTTTTAGTTTTGTTTAACTAGTACTGTAGTTCCTCTTCATAGAGCAGGTTTGCATAGATGGGGTAGCGTTGTTAGAAGAATGTTATTGTCATCGAATACCAGTGATTCTTAATCTTGTACATACCCAATAAATATAAAGAAAAAATGTGTTTATAAAATTTTACGCTTTATAAATGTAGGATTCTAGCGAATGAATTGCCCTGGGTAAATGTCGAGTGCGTTTAGAAATAAATAAGTATGCTGCGTGCAAGACGACGGGTTGTGAGAGGAATATTTTTTGTGATTGGGACGAGTGCAGGGAATGAGTGAATGTTTAACCTTTTGCACTCGGCAACTTTTCACCTACAGAAGGATAGAAATTCACAGATTTTCTTCTGTAAAACTGACGTTGTTCTTTTGTATGATAAATAAAGAATTGTATAACATGTAAAATTAATTGATTTCGTTATCTTGCGTATTGTTATATTACCTTAAATGTAATATATTAATTAATATGAGTCCTTAAAATATTATGGTGACTAATAGTCGCCTCTTAAGTGCAAAGGGTTAACTCTCTTTCGATCATTTTTTTTCGCGAGTCCTTCTTTAACTTTACCGAAACTATGTACCTACGAATAAAATTCAAAGCACCGATTCAACAACTAAACAAAAAAAGTGCCACCCTCGCTCGAAGTTACTTCCGATACTCCTTAAATCAGATCAACAATCACCATACGCTATCCAGCATCCATCTGTAGTTGACTTCCTTCAGCGAGAAATTCATTTGTAACTAGACAGCGAAGGAACATAAACCGATTCGAGGGGATCAGAACGTGCTCGATTTGTATATCGGATTACAGAAAGAGGGTGGAAGCAGGGTGAAAAGGTAGAAGAGCAGGCACGATCGGATGCATCGTTTCGCGGTGTAACACCGGTCCCTTTAGCCGCGGTGTATCGCCGGATAATTTGGTATGCAAATGTCAAAGCACGGACACGACTCGTATCGGCCGTTCAATTATGTGTAACGCTTAGTTAATTAGCCCGCTGCCAGCTGCTATTTAATTGCTCATTACGGACGTAATTTGTAATTAAACGGAACGCGAGCCACGATTCGCCGGGCAAGAAGAGGCACCGTCGTGACGGATACTCCCTCTCTCTCTCCCTCTCCCCCTCTTTCTCTCTATTCGTCTTTCCCCTCCGTCTCTATTGACGACGTCATTAACGCGGGACGCTTGCAATTTGCAAAATTGATGGGATATCAAATCTCACGCGTTCGCGACGAGCCGTCGGTAAAGCCTGGCAAATGAAACGAAACTTCCCCTCTCTGGCCGAACCTCTTTGAAGGAATCCGCTGATTACGTTGCTCCGAGCAATTAGGGGATCGAGCCTGTCGATGGATCCGGAGCTCGAATCGATCAGGGAATGTTGCAAGAAGTATCCCGCGTTTTAATGGACTTTCGGTTTTTGCGCGAACGGATCATTTGCATGGAAAGAGTTCGCAACGGTGTCCGGCGTTTCACCGCGCAGATTTTTTTACACTTTTCGGTATAGCTTGTAATTTTTTATAACACTATAGAGGAAACCTATGAATAAAATTAAATTCCTAACGCGTACGAAGATTGGCTCGTCTGCATACGCGATGTCTTCGGGATTAACTGTGGCAATTATTTAAGCCTCGCTGTTTGGTAGTTCACCATTCAACAGGGATTAGATAATTAAGATACAACGCGCGGAAACGCGATAGTTGGTCTAGCCAGATCAGCGTTTCCTTAAATAAATAGATAAGACCAGGATGAAGAGGTAAGAGACGAGCGAGCAAACTCGATACCTTATTCCTCCATGTTATACTACCAAACTTTTGTTTTCTTACTTCGCTCCAGTGTCGAGATCAATTTCGCGTAAATTTCATTATCCTGTAGCATGTTTGAGAAATATTATCCAAAATTTACCGCGTTTAACCCTTTGTGCACGAGAAACGAAGCTAACGATACATCCGATGTATACTGAACGATTAAAAATAACAAATCGAGGAAAATTGACGAGAATGCTGAAATTACATTTCGTTGTATTCCACGCAGCTTTCATTCAGAAAGAAATGAGAAATCATTTCTCTTCATTCAGAAATGTACTTTCACGTATATTACGACATACGACTCCAAAGGGTTAAAACTAAAGTTTGATATAAAAATTAAAAAACTAAAGTTAAAGATTGAAAAGACTAAAACTAAAGTTTAATATAAAATTTAATACGAACCTAACCGTAGCGGAATATTCCCATTAAGCGAAGAAGAAACCGGAGGACCGACGTAAACACCGTTTCCGGTCGGTGTGAAAAACCGAAATAAATTGAAAATCCCTTGCCAGAGGAGCTGATGGACGCTGTTTCTCGCTAAACACCGTTGTACCGGGGAAAAGTTAGCGAGATTACCCGGATGTCCATTTTTCAGATAAACCGATGCCGCGAAAAATTATTCACCGTCCGCGTTACCATATATCATTCGCGGCCATTCTTCCCGTTCTCGAGGATCCAACGGGGAGACGTTGAAACCCGCGTTTCACCCCGGAAGCAGAACCGAATGAAATTCGCCGTGTACAAGGTTCGAGGGACGTCCGTCGAATCCCGCTCATAGATATTTTACGACTCGAGATTGATGGTCAGCCGCGTTTTCACCTAATGCCATCTTTCACCATCCGAGCCAAGGCCGGCTGGCACCGGGGCTGCTGCGGGACGTCCGGAAGAAGATGGATATTCGTAATTTCCCTGGCTACCTCCGGGACAGACGCTGCTGCCTCTTCCTCCCTGTTTTTCCTCGGTCAATTCTCTTTTTCGCGCCTGCTATTAGAATACGCCGCGAAGAAACCGGCTGAGGGAGAAAAAGCGATCGGGTCTCTTGGCGTTCTCGATGAACGGTTGTTTGTCACGTGCATCCGGACAGGTATTATTAGCATTCGTCCTGGTAGAAAATCGGACTTTTATATTCGAAATTGCCTGTGCGATTGTTAAATCTCCGACGTCGTTACGAACATCGTCATTCGGTGAATGATGTATATATCGAATTGTCTGGTCGTGTTGTTCCATCCAGAATCGAAGGTCGAGATTTTTAGGAATATTCGTTGCTGCTAGGTGTTGCGATATCGAAAGGGATGCTTCTTCGAAATAATAAGCGAGAATGGAGAAACATTATCGGGTACCCTAACAATAGCGAAGAAACCAGCTCATAACAGCTTGCATGTTCCACGGAGCATACATCACTCGAGGACTCTTCTAAACGAAACTACTTCGACCAAGCTCGTAGGAACGTGTCCATATATCAAACAACGTCGATACACGGACACGTACAGTCAATATAACATGGACGAAAAATCGGAAGCACGAAAGCTCCTTCCTCAGAGGTGGTACGTCCAAGATACATACCTGAAAGCAGCGTCCTGGGTACCTTGTACATCGGTGCTGTCCATGGGTGGTGCACCTTGCGAGATTTCGCCGTAGATAGGAACAAAGGATCCTAAACCTTCCGGTGGGCAGCGATCCTATTCGTTCACGCTCATTTCTCACATATGACACCATTATTATACCACGGTATTAAAAAACTCACCCAAAATTTTCCATTTACGAATCTTGGTTTCAGAAACTCTACATTTATTAAAATAAAGAAATTTTGAAAAGATTCGATATAATAAATTATCAGAATTGGAAATCTTGCTCTCTTCGTATCAATCCATTCGATTCAAATTTCGATTTGATACTTCTACGCAACGCTATCGAATTAATTATGGAGAAAGTAGATAATGTGCTTATTTCGAATTGTAATAATTGTAATAAAGAGCTTTCCAGCATGGCGACCGATTGTTTCCCGAGGAAACGGGACCGAAGGTATTCCACGTGGGGTGTCCTCCGCTGCGTACCGTTTCTTCTCCGTTGATAAATTAAGTGGCTCGGACGTGGACGATAAATCCGCAATGGCCGTGGCGGCGGCCGATGATTTATATCGGGGACTACTCCAGGAAGCTCGTGATCTATGACCCCGCGAGGGTCAGTCGATGGAGGTAAGACAATGCGCCGCGAGCTAGCCCCCTCGCGGAGCCACGGACGCACGTGCGTTTGCGTGTACGCTTAAATGCATCTCGCGGGACGAGGATGAGCGATGACCGAGCGCCGCGCGGAAACTCGTACGCGACTAAACGCGACGTGCCCCGTGAAAAATTGACCCGACCTCTGCCATGGGGAACCGCGTGTCCGGCTATCCGGCATTTTTAACGCGCGCCCGAGAAGCCGCAGATAATCGCGATAGCCGTTCCTTTCTTCCTTTCCTCTTTTATTTTTTATTTATTTATTTATTTATGTACTCCTTGCTTCGTTTCCTTCTCCATCTCATTTTTGACGCACGAGCATATGAGAGATAGATTTAGGTTTAAACCTTGATTCTTAAGAATCGAGAGCTGAAAATTAACCCTTTGTGGATAAGAAATGAAGTCAACGATACATCGTAAATGTTTAAATTATTTTTCTATATTTCAAGCAGCTTTCGCTTTAAAAAATAAAAATATTTTCACGTATAGTATTACATTCGTTCCCAAGTTTTTGTTTTTGCTTTTTTTCTGGAACGATAAGAATATATTAAGTCGGTGTAGTATTGTTTTTGTAACAGTCGAAACGATCAGACGAACTGTAAATAATTTGTAAAAACGAAAGTTTATGTTTCACGCGTCGTTATTCTCGGTGTCCAACTGGTTAATTCAGAGTATTTTCAGTACCTTCGTTAAGTTAATTCTCCCGTGAACCGAAACGTCACGACAATACAGGAACATTGCGATAATCAATACGATTCGTTGAAATAAATGCAATTTATGCGAGCACGAAACCGAGAGATCTGCCTTCTCCGCTGTGTTACGCGAAGGCTGAATTAACGTTTCCCGAGTCGCGGGTACGTAACGAATTGTGATATCACAGTTTTTCATTACACGTAACGCATAATCAAAGAATCACCTGAATTTCCAGCGAAATAACATTTTTCATAGCCGGTACAGCGCTTTATCAATCGATCCCCTCGTTAATTCCGCCGCTCCATTATCCCTCTCGTTAATTCCATTAATTCATTTCCCACGCCATTAATCAATATCAGTGGCCGACCACGCATTAGTACGTACCAATTAAAACCACCCAAGCAAACCACCCACTCCCGAGCTGATTCATGCATCTTCCGAAGCAATATCCCGTATCACTGCTCCTAGCCGTGGCTAAGTGGCCAAGCCGTTGTTGTCTATCGTTCCACCGGATACCATGAAACCAGGCGGCCGACCGACTGAAAGCACCGGCTCAGAATTAGCCGCTTTGAATATGGCGTGACTGATAAGGCATAGCCGCGACCGTGGCTGATTTATCACGGTTTACGGGTGTTTATGGATCACGCGTCCTTCGTCGCTATCGCCAACCTGGCCCGCCTCTTCACCAAGAAATCATCCCGGTTTACCGGCCATTTTCAGCTTCCTTTGTCCAACGATTCACAGGTCACGCGTGACCGAGAGATTGCCATAATTTCCACCACGTATAAGCGGTGAAATGCGAAAACGAACGCGGCGAGAAGTATTTCGGTGTTTTATTTATGCTGTCGGAAGTCACGGAATTTTTGGAGTCACAGAATTTACCAAGAGCTCGTGATTTGTTTAGAAAATTATAATCTTTTAGAAAATTCCATTTGTTTCGTAGAAGATTATAAGGAATGACAAACCAAATTTTTTCGAATGTTACGGTAATTCAAACGTGAATGAGATCTAGACGTGTAAATATCGAGAAAATCGCCTTCTTTTTCGCGGATTTCCGTCGAGTAGATTCGATAAGCTTCGATAATTATCCGAATAAATTTTTACGGCCAATTTGCAATTTGGAGTGTTTTATTTATAGTGTCGTAAATGTATGGTACTAGAAAGGTAGCCATTTTTGGAGTCACGGAATTTACCAGGGTCGCGATTTATTTAGAAAGTTATAATTTTTTATAAAACTCCATTCACTTGTCTCGCAGAAGATTACAAGATATGACAAACCAAATTTTCTCGAGTGACGCTGAGAAGTTTCTCCGTTTCCTGGATTCCGTAACCTTTGAAAGCTTTTCCTTTCAAAAAATTTGCTAACCAGCACTATTTCGGTCATTCTCACGCTTCGAAGTGGACGGTAAAAACCAGCATCGAAGCTATAAGCTCCTAATCCCAGCGATAATGTTAAAAACTGGCGAAGGTTGCCTCGGCGCGATTATCCCGGTATGAACTTTTCGATAATCCCTCGTGTCGATTCCTGGCGAATCAAGATTAAAGCAGAATCCCCGGAAAATCGAGGGTCCAGATTCCAGCTGTCCGGTGACCAGCAGCAGATCGGAACCGAGCCGAACGACAAACTGTTGCCGGCCTCGAAATCATGTTTCGCATCGTGGACCTTCTGCTGATCGGGTTCGAACGAAATCGTTTGTTCGATTATTCCGGCTGGATACGCGGCCGATACGTGTGCAGGATTTCTATGACCGACGAAAAGAGAAAGAGAAAGAGAGAAAGAGAGAGAGAAAGGAGAGACAAAAGTCCGGGAGGAACGTTGCTGGATCGGTGGATCGGGATCCTCGTTCGAAGGTTCGGTATTCGATCGCTTTCATCGGGCCATTGTCCGATCGCGGGAAAAATGGCAATAACAAGGAAGAAAAAGGGCGAAAGAACGGGAACAATGGCGCGGCAATTAAGAGGGGCCAAGAACGGAAGCTGCGACTGATTTCTGGGAAATAATAGCCGCGCGTTGGGAATTGATGCCTCCTGTCGCGGTGAAAAAGCGATCGCGATCGGCAGGTGGACGCGGGTTTTCTTCGCGAGTGCCACGATTATGTTTCACGCACGTCGGACGTGTCGCGAATTTATCGCCGGCCGGCCATTATCGTGCACGGGATCCTCGAGATAATTGTAACTCCAAACGGGGCGAATTATTCTTCACGGAACTGTTGGTTTACCGGCGCTCTTAGCGAGCATCGATGATCGCTGCGATCCACCGCCTTTAATTACGTGTTATTATCGATCCCTTTTCCCGGCCAGTGATTAATCGACAGGGATTACACGGGCATTATTTTCGGGATAGTATTATCCATGAACGTCCGACGGATTAGGATTTTCAGCGCTCCCAGCAGAAGATCTATAACCGTTCCGCGATTTCGCGAAAAATTTCTACCCTATCCATTCTTTCGATCGTTCGTCGCTGCTATCGTGTTGCTTTATTTATTTTTTGTATTTTTTTATTTTATTTATTACGTTGTTAATTTATTATTACTATAGGGACGGAATTAGTAGAAAAGGTATGAAAACATTAGGAGAATTATCGATACGAGACATTCGCGCGAGTAGATGATTTGTGTTAGGTTTCTNTAATTTATTATTACTATAGGGACAGAATTAGTAGAAAAGGTATGAAAACATTAGGAGAATTATCGATACGAGACATTCGCGCGAGTAGATGATTTGTGTTAGGTTTCTTAGAAAGCTAGAGTTTCTTAGAATGTGTGTGATTCGTGATATAAATGTGTAACGTGCGTGTGAGTATCATATAAGGCGAGGGATGATGAGGAATGATGAGTTAGAGGTCATTCAGAGTTCATGAGATTTATAAAGTGCTTTGGTCGGTTGTTAGCTCGATCTTCCTAGTTACAAATATATATTTGTATGTATATTATATTTTAAACAACATCCTTAGTCCTTTTATGCCAATCAAGCTTATCCCTACATTACATTAACATTTTTGACGGAAGGAACGATCAAGCTAACTTGATCGTTTCGAGAACGAAAAGAAAAATACCGAATTGATTTCTTCGCGTTCGCAAAAATATGCGTTTCGCGTAAACGCCCGTTACGTGAAGGTTGATGGGTAATACGGAAATTCCTTCGCGACAGTCGTCGAATTCTCTCTTCGAATTCTCTGACTGGCGCGGAATTTAATTCACCGGCAATAAAATTGTTCGACTAAACAGCGTTCTCCAGCGAATCGGAAAATAACAAGCACCTGCTAGTCGATAAAGTTCGCTCCGTAAGGATCCGGATAAACGAGTCGATACCACCGATCTCCCTCGAGATCTATCTTTTCGCTTCTTAGCTTCGCGATACTTCCACGGGGTAAATTGGTAAGCGTAAAGATGGCGCGAAGAGAGACACCGAGGTAACGGGGCAGCAAAGATGCTAGACAGTAGCAACTTTTTAACTTCGAAGTACACGGAAATGCGCGCAATTGTTGCGACGTTCTTTGAACTGCAAGATAATGCGAAGCCAAGATAATATCGTCAAAGGCAACGAACGACCAGGTATAATATAATATTCTTGTTTAGAGTCAAAAAGAGATCATCTTTCAAAGAATACTCGCGTAAAATCCGTCTTTATTAAAAACCTTTTCCTTACTCGTCTCTTCTTTCCGTCTTGCGCGATCAAATGTCGAATTTAACGGCACATTTTGTTTCGCAGAATAGAAAGCACGAATGTAATAAGTGCTGCCTCGTTTCTCAATGATAAAATATAGCAATTCGTCCACGGGAGAGATGAATTTATTAACAGAACCGAGTCTAAACGACGTTTTATTTTCGCAATTGCAGACGTACAGCTACTTCTAACCGAGTTATCCAAACTGTAATTCACTTTGATAGAAGACACTTGAAATATTTTACGAATAACTCAGTCCCTGTGACAGAGAAAACGACGTGAGTCACCAGCACGAAGTGATGGGTAATCAAAGATTCAAACGAAGATGCAATCCGTCTGATTTTCGTAGAATTAGCGAAGAGCGACATGAATATAAGGTAAATCGAGGAGCAAGATAGTAGACAGTATTGTTGTAAATTAACCACGGTCATGCAACGATAGTGACATGCCAATAACGCAATCTTTGAACCTCAAAGACCTTCTAAAGACATTCTGTGCAGCCATCAAGGTTTTGCTGTTTAGCAGAGTCAGTGTAAGATACGGAACAACATAAAGCGCTTTTAGTTATCGTAACTCGTAAGTACAACTGTATACTCTGATTTCATTCGAGAAATTACAAGTATGATATAATAAACGATACCACTATCGTATTAGAAGAGTATCGTAACGGAGAGAATACAAAGTATTTCGTTTTTACGCAACAGAGGACCTATTTGTATTTTTTCACAGCCAACTTCACACTTAACTCATTTGCATCATTAAGCGGAATAATCCGCACCGAATAATTGTTATTTATCTAGTTTAAATTTATTTACCATGCAATTACCTTCAAATATAAAAATTAATGTTATAACATCGTATAAAATGATTTTATTTTAGACTACGTATAACTTTTGGATTAAATATAAACAAGAGTTTGTTTGTTACGCTTAATTTCAATCGAAAGCTTGAAAGATTATCTTTAGAGCGAAGATGCAAATAGGTTAAGCAGCTTAAAAAAGAAAAACGAAATGACTTTCTGAACAATCCAATATAATAGTAAAGTTATTTAACCAGACATCTTCACCCCTTAAAATATTATANAATAGTAAAGTTATTTAACCAGACATCTTCACCCCTTAAAATATTATATTTAAAGTCTCCAATCAGAGTCGTAGATTATTTTACTCGCGTGCGAATATCTCCTCGTCCCTTGTCTCGACTACACGAGGCTACAGAAGGAGGAATTTAATGAAATTCCGAATTCGTCGAATCGCTGGTTCCCGATACAGAAATACGAGGTAGCAGTGCTCTCTGCGCTTCTCGAGTCGAACCACGGGCATTGTGCTTAAGTACGAAAGCCTGGCTGGTTCTTAAAGTAAACTCGCAACTTCGGTCGAGAGGGGGAGAGAGAAATAGGGGGTCAGGTAGAGGAAATTGTCTGATCCCCCACGGTCGATTTCCACTTCCCCGCGGGTTTCCGCCGATGGCCGGGGTACTTAAAAATCCTTTTCCTCTCGTCCACGCCGCTGGAAACTAAATCTTCGACACCCACTTCCGGCGAGGAAACGTCTAAAGGGGTGAAACATTTACGCGGCACACCGGGCAACTTCGGTCGAAGTTTTAAAGGCGCTTCGTCTTTACCGGGACCCCCGATATATATGCCACCGTGTGTCTGTTTTTCCTTTTATTTCTCTCTTTTTTTCTATCTCGAAAGCCACTTTATCCCTCTTAATTGGAGCCGACTCTCGACGCGAACGATTTATCCAAGGAATTTTCCCCGAGTTTTCGCGGAATCGTATAAATTCGACGAAAGCTGCGAGTCCTCGTGGTTCCAAGAGGCCAGCGTCGCGTTGGATGTTTAACGAGTTTGGTGAAGGGTTTAGTTTTGGTTAAGGGTATTTGTGGACTTGTTTTTAATTGGGGTGCAGTGTAAATAGATGGCGAGGCATTTTCTCTCCGGGAGATTATCGATTTGCTATTGATTTCTCGCGTGTAGATTGGATATATGGTTGTTGAGTAAAAGAAGAATAGAAGGTTCTGCTAAATCGTAATTTATGAATTAAATAATTAATCGAGGCTTATTTAATTAACGATCCTACGAAATAATTTCGGAAATTTGTAATTCAATC
Organism: Euglossa dilemma; assembly: GCA_002201625.1. Classification (NCBI taxonomy): domain Eukaryota; kingdom Metazoa; phylum Arthropoda; class Insecta; order Hymenoptera; family Apidae; genus Euglossa; species Euglossa dilemma. Next base: position 533,799 of record NIJG01000017.1, on the reverse strand, counting down.
GATCCGTAGACCTTATAAGCGTCCATTATCCTGGATTAAGTTATATATCAGCGGTTTTCTTTTAATTTCAACGAGCGCTGAGAAAAATGGCACAGCCAGGAACGCTTAAAAAGTATTACAGTTCATTCGGTGAACTCTGCACAAGAGAAGCAAAGAAAAAGAATGTTCGCAATTTATATAAGTACTTGGACGGTGAAAGTTGCAAATGGCTGGTCGCGATGTTCGAAGAAAATACGTTAAATCGTGACTGAAATCGCTAAAGTATTTTCGAGCAACAGTAGCAAAGAAATATCTACCTTACTCCATTTTCTATTCCCCGAAATAAAGTGCGTTATTATACTTCATCGTACCTATTTCTTACTAACAAATAAATTAATCACTGGATTGTGATACTCTTATTAGGAAATTTGTTTAAAGCGACAGTAAAAGTACCAAACCAAACAAAATTACAATACTTATACAATAAGTATAACAATACTATATTAGGATAACAATACTACTAACACTGGTAAAATTTTTCGACCAATCTCAATTGTTCTTTCCTAGATAATAAATAGAAATTAGAATTATCTTTAACCCCTTGCAATTAGAAACAGCGAATCGAGGGAAATTTTCTGAATAAAAAAAAACATATACAACATCCATGACGATAATAAAATTATTTCTCGCTATATTCCAAGCAGCTTCCGCTGTAAAATATAAAATTGTTTCCAAGTATATTATGACATTCGTCTTCAAAGAGTTAATTCGTATAATATCGTCCAATGTTACGCGAACGAAGAAGACGTAAATTCCAGATAATCTCGCGATACCGCGTTCGGCCGAGAATTTGTCGCGAGGGGTAGCATTGTGCTCATTGTAAAGCCTAGTCGCACGGTTCCTCGATGGACAAAGCCCACTTTAAACTAATAATCCCAGCGATAAAAAGAGGAAAGCGCAGGAGGGGAGTGGGCCGGAGAAAGAAAGGAAGCGTTAAAAAAGAGAAAAACGCAAGCGAACGTAATGAGAGGCGCAACGAACGAGTTTCGGCTAACGAACGGGCGAAATTAAAATGACCGGCGCGCAATTCCAATTACCACGCCATTATTTTTGCGCGTTCCCCGTTACGTATACGTACAATTTACAACCTAACGAGAACGACACACCGGGCGGATTGATTTATCGACGAGGAAATTAATATCCTTCAGACCGGCTGGAACCGGTTCCAGCATGGGCGTCGCTTTGTTGCCTCTGACCGCACCCTAGAAATGTTAGGTTGCGGTGAAACAATGTTGCGGGAACACCCTCTTTTCAATCACCCTTAACACACGTTCGGAACGTTAACCAATGCAGCTCGCTCGGTCATCTCCCCCTCCCCCTTTCACCTGTTCAACCGAGTCCCCGGTTTCGCGACCTTCCGCGCCGCTTTTATGCTAATTAATCGCGTCAACCGCCCCCCTCTCTGGGTTCCCGACCGCGTCCAACGAGTATAACTCGATTAGCCTTCTCCAGCTTGAACGTCGCTGACGTATCTTTTTAATCTGTATCCAGGTACGCGAGTCACGCGACACGTGTGCATTTCGATTATTGATCGAACGGTCAGCGTTGCTCGTAACCGATTCTATTATTGACGAATTTGTACGATACGCGAGTGGTTAATGCATCACTGCGGCGTAGGGAATGAATTCTTTATGACCCCATTGGCGGAATTAATATTAGGTCGATTCGGCGATGGCTATTTTATGAGACGGTCAGCGCTCGGCCGGAAATTTATTGTCACGCGAAAATCATTGTACGCGATGATCGATGATGCTCGGAAATAGCGTTAGGTATAACGATATATCAATTAACTACCCTCGGGACGGTGAAAAGTAACGGATCAAAGTTCGATGAAATTTTTGGCCATTTCGAGGAAAGCGAGGGGATATTTTGCAGAAGAAAATATCGAATAATAACGACACCGTTGAAGCATTATTTGAAGAGAAATAAATGGCAGATATTCGGGCTGATAGAATACCGAGATTCATCGGTGGATTTGAAAATTACCAGGAGCATACAGCCAAATGCAAATGCCGTATTAAGATACGAGATGGGGACGAGAATAGAATTATTTTAAAAGGAATGCATTCAGTTTTGTAAAAAACTCATCGATCGCTGCGCGAATACTTCGCATTTGTCTAATCGAAGAAACGATCTTTGTTAGCAATTTCTTACATTTTTTATATCCTTTCTTCGACACTTGTTTATTAAATTTGAAAAAACTAAATTGCAGAAATTTACGGTATAGTCTTCGATGGAACAAACGAGAGATTTATTACTAAATTGAACTAATCGATTCGTTCATCGGTCATGTATTTTCAAAGAACATGACACTTTTAAAATTCGCTGCTTAAATTCCTCCAGAATTATTTGATCGATGGAACCAATCGTATTCGAAAAACCATCGCATATTGGCAATTTCCGACAAACTCGCG